>CAUZXS010004521.1:2500-91447 GCA_963585895.1 Sepioteuthis lessoniana | reverse complement strand
GTTCAACTTCGCCAACGCAACTCCGTTTCTCCTCTTCTGCTTCAACTTCCGCCATCTTGATCATAGGTTTCAGTACCCGGATGTTTACCGTCGATTCTTCGCCTGTGTAAACCCAGCGCTGATTGGCTGACGACTAAGCGAGATGGCGCCATTCTTAGTCAGTGACTAATCAGCTGTGTCGTTTCATCGTCGATTTGCGCTCCCGCGTCAGGCGTGCGTATTCGCGCAAAAGGTTCTCTGCAAACTTTTCAAACGTTTGTTGTTTGTTGTAGAAAGAAGAAAAAAAAAACGGTCGAGGTGATTTTGCCCTGATTGAATTGGAATAAGAAGAGACAAACGGAAAAAAAATAATCACGTTGGATTTTGCACCTAGACAAAAGCTATAGCGCACTATTTACCATCATTGCAGACGGAAGAATAACGACTAAACTGAGAAGCACCAACGAGGTTTTTAGTAACATATACACATAACATCACACACGCGCACGCATTACAGGCATACACAATATATATATATATATATATATGTATGTATATATATATTTTTATTTATTTATCTATACATAAGTATCTATAGATATATTTATACACCCTACATAAAGCAGTATAACTGCGCGCTTGCATATATATATATAGATAGATAGGTATAGATATCTATATATATATATATGTATACATACAGAGATATATTTACATTTGTCTTCACGCGCGCTTTTGGTTGAAGGGAAGCTTTGTTGACGGTGTTTTCCACAGTCTCTCCACTTTGGCGTGGAGGTTGCTTTAGCAAATATCTACTTATATATATATAAGTATTTTTTTTCTTTCATCGCATTTATTGACTGATTGAGAGGAATTGATGATGGAATCAGGAGGAACAGATACAGGACCGGCACGTAAGATGCAAAAAGTGGCCGTGTCTGAGGCGAGTTCTGAAGCTGAAGAGAGTCGGGATTTCGACAGTGAAACCCAAAAAGCCCTGGAAGACATCGATTCTTGTCAGAATGAAATTGATGCCCTGAACGAAAAAGCCAGCGAGGAGATCCTCAGAGTCGAACAGAAATACAACAAACTGAGAAAACCCTATTTCGATCGAAGGAACGAATTGATCAAGAAAATACCAAACTTCTGGGTCACAGCAGTATCCTTTTTTTTTTTTTCTTTTCTTTCTTTCTTTTACTCCCTTTTCAAATTATTTCTGTTTAGATTACTTTATTTCATCACTTTTTCTATCTTATATCATATTCATTCTTTTTTTTTTCTTTTCTTTGTTTTGTTTTTTTTAATCAATTTTACCGTTAACTATTTTGGCTTGTAAAATTTTTATTATTCCAGCATTTGTGTTAACTCCAATATATTTTAAATCGTCTTTTAAGAAGTATTTTCGTTGTCATTTATCAATTTTTGATCGTCATTGCATTTTTTATGTTTTTAATCTTATTTCCCTGGCGACTAATTTTCACTCTGAATTATCAACTAAGTATATCGCGGTTAGGTTTGAAGGCGATGCTGCTGTTAGTATAGCAATGTTCGGGTTTCGATTCTCGCCTTCTGCTTAACGTTTTTCACTCGATACTAAAAAAGAAATGAAAAAGATTTTTCAGGATATTTTTTATTTTTATTTTTACGTATTTGAATAAGCCTTCTTTTTCTTTATCAAACACCACGGTGAAGTGTAATTTGAAAAGTAATTCACGTAATTCAATGAACATAAAGTGAGGGTTCATTTATCGCCATCGCTTCTATTATATCATACCATGATCGATCTTTTAAACTCTTTTTATTATTATATCTCTGTTGTTAAATGGTGAACTCCTTGCGTCAGAAACAAGCCTTACATGGTCGATTTTCCCTATTTTCCGCTTGTAAGACTTAAGTCGATTTTTTTTTTTAATTTAATATATAAATGAATTGTGAAATAGTTCCCCCATTTCGTGGCCACACGAAAAACGTGCTCCTTGGTATCGTGGTAGTAACGTCTAACATGGAAGGAAACACACTTATGTGTGTATATAAATGCATTTAACTTTTTTTTTTTTTTTTTCATCACATGCACACATTTAAACTGTTATTTTTATATAAAAAATTATTTTTATACTGATTTTTTTATTTTTATTTTATTGGATTTAATTCTCACGTTTTTTATTTATTTATTTATTTTTTTTTCATGCTGCGATATTTTTTAATCAGTTCACCTCCTTTTTCATTTTTTTTCCAATCTTTATTCGTATTTTATTCATTTTATTTCTATTCTTAACTTGTTTCCCTATTTAGCCCAAAACTTGAGGTCAGGGATCTCCCCGGTGTTAGCGTGAATTTTTTAATTTTTTTTTTTTTTTTAACACAAAAACAGCTTCCGGTACCACTGAAAACAAATTTACTTGTCATTTTATCATTATTATTAATTTCTAAATCTTAAAATTCGTCTTTATCTAAATGTTCCCGATTATATCGTTTTAAATTTTCATATTTCTCTCAGCTAGATTAATTGACTTGTTCGCCTACACGAGTTTTTGAATACGGCCTTTTTTTTTTTCTTTTTAAAAATAGGCCATAAAAGTTAAATGTCACTTCATTTTGATGTATTTAATTTTAGTTATTGTAATCAATGCAATAAAAACTATCCCAAAAGACCCTTTGCACTCTTATGGTAGTAATTTAAACGTTTTGGTAACAGTTTTTTTTATGATTAGTTTATTTTAAACTGTTAGGTTCCTCGATGCCAAAAATTGGTAGACACGTGCTATTGGATTCGGAGCCAAATATTTTATTTCGCTGAAAGATTCGATTTCTTCAATATTGCCTTTTTTAATTTGAAGAATATAAAAAAATTTTAAAAACTAGTATTTTTTGTACTGTTGTATTTTAGTTTTTCTTTTATATGGAATCTGTTGCTTTGAGTGTTTTTGTCTTGAATCTAACTTCTCGACAATCTGCTTCTGAAAAATTCTGTTTGTCATCATGTGGAACTAAGGTAGCAAAGGGAGATAACTCGTCATCTTTGCTAAGGATGCCCTAAATAAAAACTGTTGGTCGTCACGGTACCGTTTAAAAAAAAAAAAAAAACTAAACCAAAATAGTTTCACTTTATAAAACTATATTTCAACGGTCAAACCTAAGATTAAATTATATATATATATTTGTACGGGATTTATTTTCCTGTTTTTATGTAAATTTCCCTATCATTTTTTAAAGTATATTTTCCTAAACATTAAACAAAATGGAGGCATGCGTTATGTATGCTAAAAATTACTACGGCTTTTGTTTTGTTTGGGTTTTTTTTTCCATGATGGATATTAAATAAAAAGGTAATATTTGTGACTTCGTATAATAAAAATGAAAATACTTGTCTAATACTGTTAAATGTTTATTTTTATCGATAAAATTAAAATTGAGTATATTAATTACCTCACTCAATGAGAAAATTCAAAAGTGAAACTAAAAAAAAACTTTTTGAAGTTTTTAAAAAAAATTTTCTTCAAGTTATTTTAAAATTTGAGGAGTTTTGTTATGTATTGTGTGTTATCTCTTTACTTTTCTTTAGATTTACCCAACTCTTATATTTTGAATTAAAAATTTTTTTTTTTTTACCCCTACCGTTAATTTTACATTATTCTTCTGTTCGTATTTTAATTTTTATTGACTCTTTGAATTGTGTCTGTAATGTGATAGATGGATATGGTGTTATTGAGTTTGTGGTATAAATGATCTGCAGCAGCAAACTTACTTACCCTGTGTTCTTCCCCCTCCCTCTTTCTTTCTTTTCTCTCTCTCTACTTATTCGCTATCAGCAGCAGCAGCTAATTAACTCATACATACTACTATTCCTTATCTTTACTTACCACCAGCTTTTTATAAGCCTTGGCCATGACCTAGTATCTACACGTTCCGACCACTTTTAAAAAAAAAATTTTTATCGTTAAACAGGCGCAAAAAATCTCATGAAAATTTATACGTCTCCAGTTGTTCGAATACCTAACTTAAGAAGAAATATACTCAACTATAATAAGTTATAATTCAAATAAAACAGTTGTAATATTTATTAGTGTTAGATTTTTAGTCAGTACTTAAAATTAATTATTCTACATTCCGTAAAGTAAAAACCGGGGGTGGCTTTCTATTTTATATTCAACTGTACATATCTCCCCCCCCCTCGGCCACTCCCCAAAGTCGTAAAAATTTGCGGAACACTTATATATAACACACACTAAAACTTTAAACCTCAACATTTTTGATAGTCCAGATTAAAAGCACTTTACGGATAATCGATAGACAGTTTTTTAGACCTTATTTTTCTGATGAAAAGTTTTGGTAAACGAGCCAAGCTTTGGTCCATTTACTAAAATCTTCCTCGTCCCCAATGATATCGGCATTGGAAAAATAAGGTCTTTTAAAAAAAAAAGTTCGACTTTGGGTGGGTTACCTTTATTACCATTCGTGAGTTAATGTAATTCGTGATTTTTTTGTTTTAACTAATAATGTTTAGTAACCTGGCAAAATTTGAAATTCCCAAAGTCTTTATTTTATGTCAATGTGTTTTTAAAAAAAAAAAAAAAAAAAATTTTTTTCCATTTAGATATCTTAATTTTAAAATCGCATCTTAAATTTTTTGGTCACAATGTCTTCTTTTGGTGTCTTTTTTAAAATTAACAATACAAGTGTTGTATCATCCATTTAAATGTCTAGGCGGGTTTTACGAAACTTGATTTGATGGCGGCCGACTGCTTGCTTCCTTCAGTATTTTCTTTTTTTTTTCTTTTCCTTTCTTCGGGTGAGGGGAGACGACACAGCTATATTCGGGTCCCTGCACATGGTGATAATTATTAACGCCTCTCTCTCTCTCTCTGAAAATTGCCCTTTTTTATTACTGTTGTTCAGGGGGTTACTTTTTCTTTTCTTTTTTTTTTTTAGTACTCAAGAGAAAGAGCTAAACCAGGTGTTTCTCATTTTCTATTATTTGATATTTCGACTTGGACTGTCAAGTAACACAAAGGTTTTTCTTCAACCCTCGTATTTTTTCTGACGTTTTATTTTAATTTTGTACATAATTACTTTTGGTTATTAGTCAATTGGTAGTATTTATGTGTGATATATTTTTTTTTTTCTATCGGAAAATGTCAACCTGTTCGCAACTTTTCATAGCAAAGGATATTATTTGTACTGAATAGTTCACTCATGAAAATTTGCGTTAATTTTGTTTTAATGTACTAAAAACATATCAAATTATAATACTTATATTCACCATGCAGAGTAAGTTTCCATCTACCCACCCACCGAATGGTTAGTTAAATTCTCCAAAATACAAATCGGCCATCAGCCAATACGTTCTTCATGGTTGTAGTGAAAGACTACAGAAATATGGATATTAGTCCAGGATATCCCGCTGAGGAAATGTTTGGTATTGTACAAAAGATTATGTAGGACTAATTCTTAGATTCACCAAAAAGATATATTTAAGTACCCAAATTATATATCATCTATTTTTATGAAGTATCACCCATCTTTTTTCACTGGTCGCCCAAATGATTTTTTTTTTCTTTTATCACATTAAAGGAGGAAATAAAAATGCATCTCTCTCTCTCTCTCTCTCTCTCTCTCTTTTTTTAACTGTGGGGGATAGTCAATGGGACTTCAACTGTGTCTTTACAGATGTGATATTTTTTTCCTCTCTGCTCAAAATAATCGGAAAATTTATTTTACTTTGTATCATAAACAAGATTAAAGGCTTTTTGTTTGGAAATAATCTTATTTAACGAGTCTTTTTGGTAAATAAAAACTTTTATAGAGTAAGTCCCAGCGGTGTAGTGGTTAACACACTAGACTGCAACATCATAGTGAGTTTGAATTCCAGATGTGCTATTACACTTACTTTTGGACTAATACCCTATATTAACATACTAGACACAATGGTCTATCAAATAAAAACATACATCTAGTTACTTAGTTGTCTTGAGTTGATGGCAGTGAATAAAACCAACTGGAATTGGAAACACTTTTGTTATAGACTGAATAAAAGGTTAAATTTGAAATTCTTTGATAGCAGAAGCAGACACTTGAAAAAGGTCAGGGAACATAAGTCAAAACATGACTATATGTATATAACCTACCCCTCCATGATGGGTAGGATGTGACACAAGGTCATTTTTTAAGCAGAGCAAAGCTGGTTTGATATATACTGGTTGCTTAACCAAGACTAAAGAACCCAGTCTGCCCTACTATTTTCCCATAGCTGGGAAAAGATAAATTTCTACCTTTTTCCTAGGCTAGGGGTGGGCAAATATTCACAATGTTTCAGTTGATGTGTCCTCCAGCTTCTAAGTGACATTCATCTGGAGGTCACAGGTTCAATCCTAACTGAAGGCAAGTAACAATACATGAATACTTAACACTTTTACCAGGTTATGGTTAATGGAATCAGAGCAGGCAACCCCCATGGATTAAATAAAGGATATGGTTTGAAGTTTTGTGTAGGCTCCCAAGTTCAACAAAAAAAAACACCTGAAGAAGGCTGGAGGACACATCAGCCAAAAACGTTGTGAAGACAATAGTCCAAAAATCCTAAATGATAAAAATCACTAAGCTTTGTCTCAGAAATTCAGACAACTAATATCATTCCTAATGGTCTGCAAGCTTTCACTACTATTTTTTTTAAGATTTTCATTGGTTTATAATGAAAAATTAGAGAATCAAATATCTTTTTTTTTTCTTTTTCTTTTCCTTTTCCTTAACTTTCTCCTCAGTTTGTTAATCATCCACAGATCTCTGCTATTCTTGATGAAGAAGAAGAGGAATGCTTACATTACCTGAATATGGTAAGTACAAACATTTACTTGTCTGGTTTTCTTTTCTTAAAAAAAAAAAAAAAAAAAAATTCTCTGATCATGTTTCTAGGGAATATGAGGGTGTAATTCTTTTTATTTGAAGCAACACTGACTTGAAATATTTTCTGATTTACAGTCAAACTTAGATCTTTGCTTTTACTATTAGCAAAAGATTTTTCTTTTTTAATGGCCTACCATGGAAAACCAATGTAGACTACTAAATTGAAATTTTTAGCAAGTCATGCTAAGGGGAAATGCTTAGCTTAAAAAAATAATAGAATCGGCAACTGAGTTCAAATTCTAGACAAGGCTGTTTGCATTTCATTTTGTATAAACGCCTTTGAGAAAAGTATGAATCTGTTCCCTCTTTCCACTATAGGTAAATTGTTGGGTATTCTTGGTTATGCAAACAAAATCCAAACTTCTAAAGCACCTGGAAAGAATTAAGCTTAACTCAATAGCTTGTGAGATTATCTGCTTAAAATCAAATTATTTGATAGACTGCTAAGTACGAAATGAAGTTGAATCTAAATTTTAAAAATTTTCCTTTAGTAATCAAGTTTTATTTATCTGAAGTAATGTTCAACTGTAAGTTTTGGTGATTGGGTCATTCCATGTCAAAATGCCAGCAAAAAGTTGGAATTTGCACCCACCAACACCGAATTAGTTGAAATTTGGCACAAATGTTCCCCTTCATGAGTTAGGAAAGTGTTCCAAATTATTTTGTGCTAGGCCTTACTGTTCTGATGGAGGCAGGTAAAATTTTCCTGCTTTTGCTTCTAAGTTAAGGCTGCACAGTGTTGCAGAATCTTAGTGGTTTTTTGTTTTTGTTTTTTTAAACTCCATGGCTTAATTGAAAACATCTACCTACAAGAATAAAAGAACAACAGTTTTATCATTTATTTATGAGCTACACACACGCATACATATATATATATACACACACACACGCACACAATCTCCAAATGATATATTGTGTGGAAATTTTAGAGGTTGTGGATTTTACATGTCTGACCTCTAATAAGTAAAGAGTTTTCAAAGTTTTCTCAGGATTGAAAACAATCAGCATTTGCTTGTAGGGAAAATAGTTAATCCTTTATCAAGTGTAGGAAATTTAAAAGACTAAATAAGAATGAAAAACTCTTTGATACCATTTTAAGGAATTTTTGTGTATATAACCACCCCAAATCGGAACAGTAAGACCTAGCACAAAATAATTTGGCACATTTTCCTAACTTGTCGAGGGGAACATTTGTGCCAAATTTCAACCAATTCAGTGTCAGTGGGTGTAATGCTCTGTTGAATTGATATGTAATGATCCAATTGTTGATTTTTTTAAAAAGTTTTTTTTTTTTTTTTAATTTAATAATGAATTTTACATCTTGGCTTTAAAAAAGAAAAAAAAATTTCAATACTTAATACTATTTTTAATATTAAAAATACGTTTGAAATTTCTATTTGTTATAATAACTACCACAGAATTTTTTCTTTTTTGCATTCAAGATTTAGTAATGTTGGTTTGTACTTTGTCACTTATAAATTTTTTGCACTGTGGTCAACCTGTTTTAATTACATAACAAGAATGGAAGTAATAAAGTTCTGATTTGTTCCTCTTTCTATGATAATTCCTCTAAGCATTCAGAAAAACTAATTTTTTTTATTAAATTATTATTGCTCTTCTTTTTTTTTCTTTTTAAGGCTAAATCTAATTTATTTGTCTACAGTGGATATGTCTTGCTTTAATTGAAAATTAGTGAAATGTACATCCTATGGTATTTCAAACTCTTGATACATATATAACACTAAATAATTTTTTTTTTTTTTTTTTTTTTTTTTGTGACATATGTTCAGAATCTGGTACATCTATAAGCATTTTATTTTATATTTTGTATATATATAAAATTTATTTCAAACTAATCTTTTTCAATCCAATTAACCCAATGATTCTTTATCACTTAGATCAAACATGATAGCAAAAATTTTACATTAGAATTCAGCTTGTAACCATGTCCAACTAAAAACTTGTTGATTCACACTTATGTTTTAATGTGAAAAGGCTAAGAAAGCATTTTCATTTATTACATAAGCGGTTTTAGCTAAAATGAATTTTTGAGTGCCTAATAAGATTAAAACATTTTATTATATATATATATAATGGAGATAAACAATATTTATAGAAAATAGTCACCAACTTTACCAAGAGCAATTGAATCTTCTACCTTTTCTTCCCCTATGAAATTTCTTTCTGTCATACAGTGAGAGTTGTTAAATAAGGTTATTCATTGGTACACTACAAAAATCTGAGAGAGAGAGATGCTGTAATGAAAATTAGTCTATGTTTAAGTTTGTGCATATGTCCCTAAGATGAAATGATGGTGTATAAAAAAAAAAAAATGTATCCCAGACAACAAATAATAGAAAGTTGATTCACAAGGTCATTTGAGGTCATCAGTGAAAATATACCATTTTGGCTTTATAACTGGCAGGATAGGAAGTCAGACCCATGATGGCTGGTTATATAGTGACTATTCACTGATTAATAGTTATTAGCATAAAAATGAATTTAAGATATTAAGGTGTCTGTATGCCTAAGTTTACAATTATTTATATATTTAGTGTAGATGTTTGCAGACAAAACTTTAAGACTATCCAAATTGACAAAAGTATAGAATTGTGAAGATTGATAAAAATCACAATTTACTCACAAGGTAAATACAACCTTCCTTCTCTCTCTCGTGTGTATATATATATATATATATATATATATATATAGTGTGTGTGTTATGATAAATTGTTGATAAAACTTTAAACCTATTTCTGAAGATCCTTTTTGATAGGGATGGGGAAGTAAATTTCAAGCAATTTTTGCAAAGTTCAGTAAAAACAAATTGGGGTTAATCTTTATTGAGACTTTATACTTTTATTGGGTACTCTATATTCAGTATAATTAAATCGCTCTTTCTGAAAGAACTCTAAAATGTTGTTTTTACTTGGTATCCAAGTGCACTAAACTTTAGGCAACATGCTCAAATTTGCCTATATTGTCATTTAATACACTTAATTTGGAAGGGAACTAAATATTTAATAAAGTGTGTGTGTGTGAGAGAGAGAGAGATACTTGTGCTGTAATGATTATTACCATCATAGGAAATGGACACAGCAACCTAAGTTCAAATCCTGGACTGAACTGTTAGTATTTCACATAGCACTAATACCCTTGGGAAAGGCATGAATCTAACTATTCTCCTTCCCACAAGACTGGGCTCTTGGCATGACAACTAATCTTGGAGAAAGAAAAAACTCTGAATTCAAACCTGTTAAACTCCATTTAAAAATTCATCTTGTGTTGCATCCTGCTTATGTGGGGTGGATGTGTCTAGTCTTATATCATAAAATGAACAAATTGCTTATAAGATGTTTTTTCTCAAATCAGAAAAGTGCTCAGATACTGACCAGGAGAGCAGCATCAACTCTAAAATGTTTTCTCACCTCCTCATGACTATAAGTTTCATGGATTTTATATATATATATATATATAAACTTGAGTTTGTCTCTCACATAGTTCAATTCTTTTAAACAAATCTTGTATAGTTAATAGGATGCAATCTCTCAACATGGACATTTGAAACCATCTTATGAAAGATATTGTTTCTCTCTCTCATCTAATATCTGCTTATATATTATTAATGAACAATACTATCTGTAATGTTGCTTTCATTATGTGTAACTTTTAAAGATTAAATCTACTTTTAAAACCATTCAATTTGCTTATCTAAGTGATAGAATTTAATGTTATATTTATTCTCGGTTAAATTTAATGATAATCAAATATGGCTACATAACTTGAAGGTTGGTTGGTTGGTTTCTTTGTTTAATGGCATATCAACCTTTGTAGGTTATTTAATGCCAAAGCAATTCTCCTAGAAGAATAGTAGTGCTACTATTTAACCCATAGCTGGGAGGATAAGGGGGTTCATACCTTTCCCAAGAGTATTTACCCGAAAGTGAACGTAATAGCGCGACTGGAGTACGAACTCGCATACTACGATTCCGCAGTCCAACGCTTTAACCATTACACCACGAGGACACTTTCATAACTTGAAGGGGATGTGACTGAAGTTAGTTGATATTTTTCATTGCATATGAAACAAAAACCATTTAATAAAAGTTTAAATATTTTATAACTTAAAAATTGCAATCCCTCTTTTGGGAATCTTTTTGTCTTAAGACTCCATTCAATAAATTCTGTTGATATTTACAATATCTAAGGTTTAAACTTTTAGTTAATAACCTTATTCAAATTCAATTGATATATACTTAAGAAATGAAAACTTGTAATGACTTAACAATTGCTTGAAAATGTTGTAATATTAGATGCAGTTTTGATCTTTTGGCGAGGCTGCAGTTGTGGGCTTAAAAGATTCTCAGGCTGAAGGTATCCCACCCCTGCTCCCTCCCATTTAGAAACAAAATATAATCATGTTACCAATTTCCTTTTTTCTTTTTTTCTCTTTTATGTATGCAAAACACCAAAATTTTCTTTCTACTTCCCTTAGAAAAGTATATTCATCATAGGATTAGCCAAAAGCTTGTTCTGCTTTTGTTCTTAGTTGGCCTAAATAAGCTTAATTTTTGTCTTTTGTTTAATGACATATCAATATTAGTGAGCTTATTTAATGCCAAAGCCATCTTTGTAGAAGAACAGGGGTGGTACTGTTCACCCCATAGTTGGGAGAATAAGGGAGTTTATACCATTTCCAAGAGTATTGTCCAAAAGTTAATATAACATAACTGGAGTTTGAACTCGTAACGACAGTGTTACAGTACAGCACATTAGCCACCACGTCATGGGGGATTCCCTCCAAAGTATTTAGTTTTAATTCAATAAAAAGTTAAATTTTAAGACAGTTGTCACATCTACATGTATTTTTTTTTTTTTTTTTATTGGCCAATTTTTTGTTTAATTCTAATATTAACAAAGGAAGAAAATAATTTACACAAGTTCAGGTTAGTTGGTATTTTTTAAAAAGTTTGTGTATTTTTATGATTATTACAGTGAAATCTTTTGCATTTTATAGCCAGGTTTTAAGGTTTAAAAAACACTTAAAAATATTTTCGGTATATCTGGCAATATGAAAATGGCAAGATAAAACATTTAATTATTTCTAAAACAAGGCCCTACATGCATTCATTTTTGCTTTCGTTATTTGGAAAACATACATAATTGAAATTTTCAGATTAAGTTTATGCTATTTTAAAGTAAAGTTAGCGAGTGTAGGGGAGGATGCTACTCCATTCCCTGGATTGGTCTACTTTACCCTTGATCCTTACCTTATAGTGCTAAGCAAGGCAGCATCAAGTACCATTTGGTCTTTGGTATGACTCAACCTGGGATTGAACCCCAGTCTCCCAGACCATTGGCAAACACTCTACTCATGGGTCAATGACCCGGTTACTAACACAACAAATTATTCATTCTACTCATTAAACAGAATGAAAGATCCTTCTACTTTTGGGATGTGGTCAATATTACATGTTGAAAGTGAGTGATATATGGTATATATTGCTAATTTGACCATGTGTTCAGTTGGGATATACTTTTACATGAGTATAAAAAGCCTAATATTAAATTTTTCCCACCCTAAGACTATTAATCTATCATTCCTGGTGAAATTCTGGACCATAAACATTTTTTTGACAAATTAGCAATGTTTGAAATTTCTACAAAACAGCCAATTCTTCCCATTGCCAATGCTTCTTGTAGATGAGTCACAATCCAATCAAGCTGTTATTTGAAAATAATCTATATCATATGACAAGGGAAATCACCAAAAAACTCAAAATATCAAGCGTTGAAAATTATTTATATCAATTTGGCTTCATTAGTCACTTTGATATGAGTCCAGGAGGTGCGTTGGATATGTTTATTCAGATTGATAATCTGTTAAACAAATTTTAATGGGCCGTAAAAAGTGGCTACTTTACAACGATGTGGATGTTCATAGAACAAGAAAACTGTGAACCACTACAAACTAAGGGTAATGTTGTAGATGGTGAGATTGGAAGAGGATGTTTTCTACTATTGGTTCTTTTTTGGAGGAACAAATGACTGTTGAACAAGTACTGCTCTCAGACCAATTGAAGACAGCAACCACCAAATAGAATGTGTTGCAATATTCAAGAAAAAGAACAAAGCTCGACCATGTATTTCTTTGACTTGGAAAAAAAAAGTTTGTTGCAACTCAGTTGGAAATATTCATTTGTTCACCATATTCTTCTACTTGGATTATAATTATTCCTGTCTTTATAGGATTTGATTAATGAACAGAAGAAAAAAATCTCTGGGAGGATGGAAATCTGAAAAGGCCAGAAAGATAGAACAAAATGAATATGTTGTGAAAAATTAATGTAGCTTTTTCCCTCTTTATAGAAGCAAGCAAAATAAAAACAATTTCCTTAAAGTACAAAAATAAATGAATATGAAAAAAAAATTGTATGGTATAATAATTTAAAGAAAATTGATTTATGAAATTTTATTTTAGTTTCTCCATTTCCAACATGTATATGTAAAGCTTTGAATTTCTTGATAAAGAGAAAACATCAAATGTAGAATTGGTAATAAGTTATTGTCTAAACAATGGTGATTGTGAAAATTTCAAGCCTGTTAACATGAGTTTTGTTTTGTTTTTTTAAATTCTTTGTATGATGAAAATGGATTCTATATCGAAAGAAAAATCAGATATGGTGTTGGGGAGCAAAGAAAAGCTAGCTATTCATATATTTCTCTTTTTAATATGTTCCGCATTCTATATTTGCATATAAAGTTAGAGGGGGGTACAGAGTGCATGTAAATTTTAAGGTTTTTTTTTTTTTTTTTTTTTTTTTTTAGCAAGATAGGATAAAGATATTTACTCACAACAACTGATGGCAAGGCTCCAGTTCTAAAGCTCTGGGGAATGTGTAGTCACCTTATAATTGCCATTAGTCCCAGATCCACTCTGATGTAGGATTGCAGTACCTGTTAGGTAATGTCAAATAGATCTGAAAATTATTAGTATTGGATCGGAGTATTTGAAATTATATAACTGTACAAATTATTTGTATTAGAATACTTGACATAATTGTATGCAAATAAATAAATGATTGTTATAAAAAAATTTTTAGAAAAACTGATTTAAAATAGTTGATTGCTTGGACTGTTGAAAATAGAAATAAGTTGGTGACATTAGTCAAAGGCGACCCCGAAGGTTCCCTTTTCATTAGCTACTACACTAAGGTGTGTTGGGGGGGGGCTACTCCATTCCCTGGATTTCTCCACTTTACCCTTGATCCTTACCTTATAGTGTTAAAGCAAGGTATCGGGTACCTGTTTGTATGGTTTTTTTTTTTTTTTTTTTTTTTTTAAGTCTTTGGTATGTCTCTACCTGGAATTGAACCCCCTGTCTCCCAGACCACTGGCAAACATTCTACTCACTCGGCCAATGGCCAGTATGAAATAGAAAGAGTTATGATTATAATCAAGCTCTCAAAAATGAACCAAATTTCAGCATTAAATAACCCATAAGGTTTTGATATACCATTAAACAAACAAGTCTTTAATTTTTCCTTTTTGTAAGGTTATATTTTATTAGTTCTGTGTTAAGTCACTAAATTTTAGACTAGAAATTTAGAATTCACATCAGAATGTTTAGTATAATTGAAATTTTAATTAACTGTACTTGTAGAAATAAGTCTTTCAGTTTAATTCTGAAATTAAGAAGAGACATGCTAAAAAGTTCTCAGCCCAACCAGGAACAATTTTTTTATTATTATTACTAAGGGTTAAAGAGATTTTAGAAATAATGCATCAAACATGTTGAATATTGAACTGCAGATTGATTTTATGGTTATTCAATTCTTGGTTGGGCAAAGAACTTTTACTCTCTCTCTCTCTCTCTCTCTCTCTCTCTCTCTCTCTCTCTCTCTCTCTCTCTCTCTCTCTCTCTCTCAATACTAGAATTAGGTTGAGTCTTAACCTATATATAAGAAGAGTTTTGTCTAAACTTTTTGAAATGCTATACATATGATAAATATTAAAGGGGGATTAATGATGGATAACAATATACATTGATTTACTCGGATATGAGTCCTTATCTTGTTCTTTTGGTCTTAAATCATCTGCCGTATTCAATAAGCTTCTAGAAATTATAAAACAACCCTTATATTCTATCAACAAAATAAATTATTCACATTCTTTTGTTCATGCATATTTCTACTAATTTAATCTTTGGATATTTAATTTGATATCCTTCTGTAAGTTTCCAATGAAACTAATGAATCCACAGAATACACCAACTGCATCTCAGCAGAGGGGTAAGACCGCTCTTTGTTTTTCCCTCCCCCAACAAGTGTCTTGGATATGGTATTAAACAATCTGATGGTAAAGCTCCAATAATGCTGGAGTACCCCTTCATTTCCATTTCTCAGGTTCACTTTGATAGGGTCCTATATTTGGGTCAAATAGAACTGTTTGTCATTTAAACTGTATTTATGCTAAATTGAATTGCTTGAAATAGAACTGTTTGATCATTTAACTGTGTGTAAACAAATGACTGTCAGTGATATATAGTAATACTTATAACTATTTAACTTTGTTAACTTATGTTTACAAATTATATATATCTGATATATGTGAATAAACCGGATTTGGTATTAAATAACCTACACTGGTTGATATGCTATAAAACCAAACCAAATCCAGTATTGGAACTTTAGGGAATGTGGAGTATCTTTTCATTATCATTACTCCCAAGTTCAATCTAACCCTGAGTAGTAGTACCTATTTGGGTCCCATCTATGGGTCAAATAGAACTGTTCAATCATTTACTAAATATTATTATTATTAGTAGTAGTAACCATACAGCTGTGTGCTAACTATTCATAGTAGATAGGAATACTTAATAGAATTACTTGAAACCATTTAACTGTGCAAACAAATGAGCTCTGGCTCATTTAAAGATGTTACCTACCAACTATTTGTTTCCAAGTGTCTGTGTGTAAGGATTTGGCATTAAATGACCCACAAGAGTTGATATGCCTTAAAACAACCAAACCAAATCTTACTGTCCACCTACTAGCAGTCTTTTCTCCCCTATCTCTTGTTCTTCAACAATTCAAATCTTATGAACCCACTTGAACCTGTATAAAGCATAAAATTTGAAATGTTTTTTTTATATTTGCTTAATGTAAAAATGAAGAGAAAAGTGATTCTATTTCAAAATAAAATCAGTTGAAATGTTAATGGGTAAAAATTTCAAGCTGTTATTTCATCTTTTAATATCTAGGTTATCAATTTTGGGTCAATGTCTCTTTATATAAATTTTAAAATATGATTTGTTGATTACAAAATCCAGAAGCAGAAAATTATGTAATTTTCTCAAAAAGTTAACAAAAATTCTCTAGCTCTAAGTAAGCATGAGAAAAAGAGAACTAAGAAACAGGGAAATGATTATGCACTTCCAGTTTCTCAACTGTTGTGGAATTGTCTAGTAGATTTTAGAGAATTTTTTACCAGCCTGGCAGTGTATATAAAAGCCGGACCCATCACAGGAGTAAAGTAGCTTCCTGCCAGCAGAAAACAATTTCTGGCCCAAAGGTAGGAGTTGGAATTTTTACCCACTGGATTCAAAGAGACAACTGCTAGTGAGGAAGGATATAGCTGACATCTTGGCACCCTGGCATTTTTCCAGCACCCACCTTGATAGCACTAATGTCACAGTAGTAAAAAGTCTGCTTAAACTATTGTAGGTGTTGAGATTCGTTTGGCTGTGGATTCAAACTCATAGGTACCTTGTAATCAGAGGTAGATATCTCCCTACAATCTTGAATGATCAAATCCTTAGTATTTCCAGGGAAACTGCCAAAGATTTTATCACTTAATTTTTCTAAGAATATATTTTTGAAGAACATAATGTAGAATTGGATTTCTTTAAAAACACTACTTATTTTTAACTAATCATTATGCCATATTTGTCATCATTTAAAAAAAATATCCTTAGTTAAGTTTGAATGAAGGTAAGTTATTTTTAGTTTAACCCCCTTCTCTCTCTCTCTCTCTCTCTCTCTCTCTCTCTCTCTCTCTCTCTCTCCAGCCAAAGGGTTGGATGATTACTTTGTAGACATTTGAATTGGTTAATTTTAATATTTTCAAAATATTAAAGAATTGTGTGCGTATACACTCTCTCTTTCTCTCTTGAATCAGGTTATTAGATTTCCATTGTTTATCTCATCTTTATTCTCCATATTAGCCTAGACTGCTTTACAATTTCATTATGGAGGTCTTCTATCTGGTCTCTCATAACACTTGACAACTGCACTGGCCCACCTGTTGTCTCTAAACCTTGTGATGTCTGGTTCAGGTGAAAATTCTGCTTTCAATACTCCATAATCACATCTTTCACTCACTCCCAAATTACCTCACTTTGAATATCCTCAAAGTCCTGCTCTCATGCTAAAAAGCTCTTCTGTCCTTTATTGCATATATTTAGATGCAATAATACATGTTGATGTAAGCATATCTGTATAACAATGTATATGGGTGTGTGTGTATGAGAGTAGTAGTATTGAAAGGGTCACTTAGTGAGTTAGAAAAGTCAGGCAAGCTTTAATGGAAAGTAAAATAGAAAGAGGATTTCTCAACGGGGATGGAAAGTGTGGGGATTTTTTTTTACCTTTATAAACTCCAGTCTTCCACACCAGTAAAGTCAGGTCAGTAGACAAGGGTATCTTAAAGAGGCTTTTCCTGAAGAGCTCCATATATTTAAGGAAGTTATTAAGAGATGGACTGCTTCTTCTGCTTAGCTGGTAAAACTGCAGGCCATGATGAGATATTACCACAGAACGGTGCAAAAAACCATCACTGAAATTTTGCAAATTACTTTGTTTAATAATTTTCTCATTGGACCAACCCACAAAAGGTCATTTTCATTGCTGATGACTTCCTACTGTTATTGCCTGTTTTTCTTCTTGTATTCTTTAGACTAGCTGACACATGCTGGTAGACAAGTCACTGTCAATACATAACAAGTTTCTAGTTTCACATTATCAGGGTATATATATATATATATATATATATATATATATATATATATATATATATATATCTATATATATATCTCATGCGATGTGTTAAAAAAGAATGCATAAAATTTTTCTTTAATATTTTTTTCTGGTATAAATTAACGTTACTGGATATACAAACAATATTTTCTAGGAATATAAACAAATAGTAATATGGTACATCAAATAGTTTGAGAATCACTGCTTTGTGCTACATAGTCTTTTTTCATCAAATTACTATAAAATATGCCTGTGTTTTTAATGTTTGTTCTAATTTAAAATGCTTTCTTTTCTACAGGTTGAAGTGGAAGAATTTGAAGATATAAAATCTGGATACAGAATAAAATTTCATTTTTCTACTTCCAATCCTTATTTCTCAAATGAGGTACTGTGTAAGGAATTTCATTTAGCTACGACGGGTATGTCCAATGTTTCTTCTATGTGTAAGTGTCTCAATTCCTTCAACATAGACTAACTCCAGCATTTTGCAAATTATGAAAGGAAAAATAATTTTTAACATTTTGTTTTGTTTGAATTGCTAGTCTTAATTAATGTCATGTAATTATTTTACATTTCCACCTTGAAATTAATTACTATTGTTTGATTAAATGTAAATAATTATTTTAGTAGGATAATTGTTTCAGAATTAAAATTCTGTTTAGTTACATCTTGCTACAATATTCTTTCTAAGATATTTAAATTGCTCCTTCCCTTTTGATGAGATCTCGCCTTTCTCTATGAAGAAGACAGAATTTTTTACATTAAACTTTCTCTTGGTTTTTATGTCTATGCATATCAAATTTGATAGCTCTATACCTTGGGTCTGAAACATGTGGACCACTAACTACTTTTATGGCCTTTTGGCAAAACAATTTTCATGACTAATATTTTCCTAAAACTTAGCAATTTGTCCCTCACCTCTTCCCAAAGAAGCCTTTAATATTTCAGTTCAAGATCAATAGCTGAGAAGTAAAAATAATCCAATTTATATACATTTAATTTAAAAAAAAAAAAAAAAAAAAAATTAACATAAAATGAAATTTATATCAGCTTATTTCAAAGAAGTATTTTGGTGGAAAGCTGAAGATTTTAGTGCGTTTTGTACTAATTCACATATCCCACTTACTACCATATACATATTCAGTTTGATAAAGAAAAAGATATAGCAGCCTATATTGCAGATTAGCATTATAACTAACAGAAATCGAGCCTCACTTCATCTCACTTTTGACTGTGTTACTTCTCTCCTAAATGTAATGGTTCTTTTAAGTTTGAGTGTCTACTATAGAAAATAGACAAGGCTTCTTTTTTTTTTTTTTTCTTTTTCTTTTTTCTTTTTTTTTTTTTCCAAGCGGTTTGGGGGTGACTAGATTCCTCAGTGCAGGAAAATTAATTTAACCCATTAATAAAAAGGGAGTGGTCTGAAATGTGGATAAAGTAGTAAGCCTCATCTCTTTATAAGCAAATTAACTGCAGTAATAGTTTACCATTCTTCTACTGTTGACTCACAAGCAAAGAAAAGATGTAAGAAATCCTACAAACTGTTTTCCAATCATTAAATATTATCACTGAAGTTATAATTTGATTTAAGTTAAAATCCTTGAAATATTTATCCTTAATGAAAAATAAATGTTAAAAGTATTGTGAAAAGATTACAAAACTATTTGACTTGGCTTTTTTTTTTTTTATATTAAACAAAGATCTGCAATGCAAATTTTAAAACGATTTTTATTTAGTTATAATTAATAATATACTTTGCCATCTTTATTCATAAAGACTGTTCAGTATTAGTGATAAAGCATTTATTATTCTCGGTTAGGATAGTGTAGACAGTCAATGGTGCTTAGTGACTCAGTTTGTAGATTGTAAATTAGATGTCAAACTATTTTTTCATCTTATTATATGACTGCATTAAAGATGAATGTTTTGGGGTTGTTTTTTTTGGGGGGGGGGTATATAACCTTTTCTGCTAGTTTGTCAAATCTATGATATTGGTATTTGTAACAATCAGGTGAAATTAATTTATGCTCTATCAGTCATATTAATCACTTTTATCTATGAATATACATTATTTATGTGTATGTATAGTAGAGATTTGTTGATTCCTATGTTTCTAACCAAATGTATAAGAGATTTTTACTGTTTATAGATTCAGTAGTTAGAAAAAAAATTTCTTATAAAAATGAATCTATAAGCAACTTACTCCCACGTTGGCTGCCCCATAACTCTGGGGTTTTTGTTTTTTTTTTAGTTCACTTTAGAGGGAGAAAGCTACAATCATCAGATATGGTCAGTTTTCTCCCTCTAAAGAGAGCTACATTAAATTCTGAGTAATTTGGTAGCCAAGGAGAAAGTAAGTGGACCTTGCTCTTCCAGCCAGTTTTTTCTTTTCTTTTTTCTACTACATTTTTAAACAAAAAAACTTCAGTCTTTTTTTTTTTTTTTTTTTTTTTTTTTTTTTAATATATATATATTCATTCACAAATGCTTTTTAGAATATATACAGCTCCTCCCACTTGTCAATTAAACACTTGTTAGAGATGGATAATTTTGTCAGTGAACTGCATAGCTATAAACTGTACAGACTTAGCCTTCATCTTTTTCCTGGGCAACTATAGTCCCAAAACTGTAACAAGTGAGTTGAAGAATTATTCAAATGCTTTAATGAAAAAAAATATCACTTAATTTGATGCACTGACCTTCTCTGCAGCCACTACCATCACAGTGAGGCCAATGACCGCTTAGAAGATGTGAGCCTTGATCAGCCACCATAGATATTGAGATATGATTCCACATAAAATTTCTTCCTCTCTACAATGCTCAAAAATGTGCCTCTAATTCTTTCCACCAATCTAAATTTTAAGTTTTAAAAGTTTGTGTGTGTAAAATATATATAGCAAGTGCTATTTCTTTACTGAAGAAAAAGCCATCTCTTCAATCCCATAAAAAGCAACTATAGGGATGCATGTCACTCCTCATGCCTAATTCTCTCTCTCTCTCTCTCTCCTATATGTTAACACTGCTCTCTCATATGGTTTGTCAGACCTGCTACAGACTCATATACTTTGACAGAATTGATCTTGTATAGAATACAGGACAGTAACCAGCCATTCAAAAATACATTTTAAAAAATGGTGTCAAGAATTAATGTTCAAAGGAAAATAGAAATAAGTTCCATTAATATTTAATTATTTAAAAAATATAACTGAATATCAAATCAAAAATTTGACATTTTATTTTTATCTGGGGAAAATCTGACAGTTATCAAGCACCATTGACTTTGTGTCTACACTATCTTAAAAATATATATATATTAATTTGCTTGAAGCAATGCACAAATTATTTTATTGTATTGTATTAATTCAGAGGGCTATTGCAATGTGAAAGAATAATTATTTGAGTCTAATTAATTTCAAAGTAAAACTTCGTCAGAGACTTTTTTTTTTTTTTTTTTTTTTTTTTTAATAAATGAACCCAATGCTTGATGGCCTGCCTCGCCCCCCCCCCTAATTGAACATCCAACATTCTGTTCATTTAAATGAAAAAAAAGTTTCTAGAAATGAAGTTTTACTTTGAAATTAGACTCAAATAATTATTTCACATTGCAATAGCCCTCTAGATCAATTCAATACAATAATATAGTATTTTTATATATATATATATATATATATATATATAGTGTGTGTGTGATTTCTGCTATTGATCACTTATGAATATACCAAACTACATTTTATTTTTATATTGGTGTGTGCATGCAGAACTTTTCTTTTCTTTCTCTCTCCATGTGGCTGGGATTTGTTAATATTTAAATGAAAACTGTATTGCCATAGAGTTAATAATTTTGCTAGTATTTTATCATTATTTCTAATACAAGGCTGTTTCTTGCTGTTTAAAAATAACAAGCTGATTTTCGATAAAAAGCAACTAAAATTAAACAAGAAAATACTAATAAAACTAATGATTGACTTTATATTTTTTAAATTTCTTTTTACCATCTTGTTATTTTGACAATCTTTTCTTTTACTGGATGCTTTTTTATTTTTTCTCTCTCTCTCAATTCTTTTCTTAATATTTTATTTATTTTTTGGTATTTATTAACATGTCCAGAGTAAAAGTGCAGTAGGGGGGGTTCTTCCTCCCTCTCTCTCTCAATACAGATATCATTAGGTAATGAGAAATTTTGATAGTTTACCAAAACTGATGTGATTATCAGACTAGAGCAAAAATTATTGCTACTGTTCTACTGCATTAAAACAGACAAAATAATTTTTAATAATCATTTCAGTGTGTAAATTTTTAAGGGTTTTTTTTTTTTTTATGGGAACACTGTATATTCAGTGTGTGTGTATTTGTATCTCTTTGATAAATTTTGAGTCAAAGCATTCTAAAATGCTTTCTAAGAAGTATTTTCTATTTGCTGTTTATCCTAAATTTGACTGGGCTTTTTTTCTTTTTTGTCACAGGGGACCCTGCTTCCAAGTCCACACCTATAAACTGGCAAGATGGCATGGATCTAACAAAAAAAGTTCAAGAACAAATGATTCCTGCTGATCGAAAGCGAAAACTGAGGCCTAACCGGACTTTCTTTTCATGGTTTTTGGATAACAAGGATCCATCAGCAGATGATATTGCAGAGGTGAGCCACCACCATTTTTATTAAATGATATATTATAAGTAATGTGACTTTTTTTTTTTTTTTTTTTTTTTTCCTCACACCTGCTAGAATGAGAGTGAATTATGTTCATCCTACTTGAAATCAAAAATACAAGCTGTGACTTTTTCTCCCCCTTGTCCAATTCCTTTGTTCATCTGTTAGGATCTTCAGTTAGAATATCCTACCAACAATGTGTTACTCCTGGCTACTTCAGTTAAGCAATTTAGTAGTTATTTACTAATCTTTGCTTAGTTGTGGCACAAAGATTGATCTATGGGTCATCCAGTGAGATTTGGACCTAGTAGTAATGGTTTCCTAGTCATTACATCATTAGGTGCTCTAAGAATGTAGTACCTGTCTATCAGTAGAAATCTATATATAGAGATATGGCCTTACCTCTCCTCAGAGTTGCAGTTAGCATATTTTACAGTCCCAGCCAACTGGGCGCAAAATTTAATATCCACCACGAAATTAAAAAAAAGAAATAAAAAAAAAAAGTGTGGATCATTATTTTATTTCTTATACACACACACACGCGACCTGAGTATGACACAAAACCGCATCTGATGGTGAGTCTTCAAGCCTGGAACTCAAAGGAATGTGAAGTACCCTTTCATTGCCGGTATACTCTGACCCAGAGTGGTAGTACCTGTTAGGGTCTCATCTATGGGTCAAATAGAACTATTTAATCATTTAACTGTGTGCAAACAAATGACGTATGTTAGATTGAATTGTTGGTGTTACATAGCAATACTTGAAACCATTTAAGTACATGTAAATGGATGAGTAAATGTTAAATAGCAATAATTGAAACCATTTAACTCGGTGCAAATAAAATTATTAGTGTTAGATGGGAATACTTGAAACCATTTCACTGTGTACCAAAAAAAAGGTTAATATTAAATAGAATTATTAGTATTTGATAGCAATCATTAAAACTATTTAACCGTGTGCTAACAAATAAACTCTGGATTATTTTTAAATTGTTACCTACAGACTATTTGTTTACAAATCATATATTTAATATATAAATAAGATTTGGCATTGAATAACCTACAAGGGTTGATATGCCATACGACACAACCAACAAAATATACTTTGAACCATTTAACTATGAAAACGAATAAGCTCAGACTCCTTTTAAAAAATGTTAACCTACTGACTATTCACTTAAAATCATATAAACAAGATTTGGTATTAAATAACCCACTATGGTTGATATTCCATAAAACAACCAACCTACTTAAATTTTATATTCCCCAAAATTTACTTTGTGTGTGTGTTTTATGGGATTTCCAGGGATATGTGTACTACACTTTGATCCTAAGTAGTAGTGCCAATCCATGTGTAAATAATCCTATCTTTTTAATGGTACTATGCTAGTATTTTATTTATATATTCTGTTAAAATAATATCCATTTATGATTCTTTAGTACACTCTTAGTTGTTCCTTAATGAGACTAAGATTCCCAATATCTCTATCTTCTTCAAACATATAGTAACTTTGCTTGCAAAGAAAAAAGATATATACTATTTGAAAATTCACTGAACCATGTGTGTATCTTTGTCAAAAAATGGAGATAAGATTTTTTTTTTTCCTGCTCAGGTTATCAAAGATGACATGTGGCCAAATCCCTTGCAGTACTTTTTGGCTCCTGACATTGAAGTTGAAGAAAATGGTGTAAGGTTAGTACTCTTTGTTTGATACTGTTCTACTTGGGACTGACCTACTTCAATTTCAAAAATCATTTCTCCTAAAACTCTTTAGGAAAAATTATTATTAATGCTGCTGCTACTACTACTACCACTCTATGCATGTTTTTCCATATCAGTTTTAATTGGTGGTTTTTCATTGAAGTTTGAGTGACAACAAGTCTCCAGGACTCTTGAGTATTTTAAGTGTTATGGTCTCTATTCTTCCTCTGATTTCCAGTTCCCCACAGTTTCTTTTCCAGGCTTTTGGGGATTTGTTCCAAGAGCACCAACTACCATTACTATTACCATCATTTTCATGTTCCACAGCTCTTTCAGCTTTCCGATGAGATCCAAATATTCATTTATCTTTTCATTTTCTTTTATTTTCACTTAATGGTTTGCTGGTGTGGCAAAATCCACTAGATAACACATTATTTCCTTGTTAATTGACACAAGATCTGGCCTTCTGACTGAGATTATGTGATCCATTCGTATATCAAAATCTCAGAATTTTGTGCATCTCATTTTCTAGGATAGATTCTGGTTTATGCACATTTTGTTAACGTAGTCAAATTTTAAGCTCTCTTGCATATTTCCCGCCTAGTCATGCCTAGTTTTATATCATTTTTCTGCAGTCACTTATTAATACTGAAAAGAAATTGAACAAAATATAACCTTTCTTCTTTCTATTAGGACAAGAAAAATACAGATGAATAAATTTCTCTAAGTGGCAAAAATATCTTCTGTTTATTATAATGATGTATGATTTGATACTTTTTTTTTCTTTTCATAAATGGGTAAAAATCTGCTCGATTGTACATAACTTATGTATTTTTCTTTTATTAGTAGTGAGGAAGATGAAGATGATGATGAACTTGATGAATCGGTGGTTGTTGTAAATGAAGATGATGATGACGATGAAGAAGGTAAGTCTTTAGTTTTTGCTCATGCTTTTCAATTAATGTCTATGACTGTCAGTTGGTCTTGTGAGGCCAATAGATTTAGTGTTTGTTTGTTTTTGGGGGGGTGCGAGTTTGTGTGTTTACGAGGTCTTATAAATGTCCCATTAGAATGGACATCCAATGAGGATTAAGCACTCCAAATGCAAGCAAATTGTCTGAGAGATTGTCTTTTTAATCTTCTCACTCGTTTTATTTCTTCACACACACAAGTTTAGTAAAATAGATAAGATTAAATAAAAACAGTCCTGTTAAGGCAGTGATGGATGTCCCTTGTAAAATAAGGGTGAGTCCCCATGGCATAGGGACTAACATGCTGGATCACCACATCGTAGTGAGTTCAAACTCCAGTTGCACTATTATGATCAATTTTGGGAAAAGTGTGGACTTTATCAAGTTATGAGTTACATAGTCCCACTACAGTTCGACAAGAAAAGCTTTGGCATTAAATAACCCATGAACATTGATAGGTCATTAAATAAAGAAACCAACTCGAAACAAACTTGTAAAAGTTTGCATAAAATTCTATGTGACTTATGATAATTAGTAATCTTGACTTGTGAATCATATTTACCCAACCCCTCCACTCAGGCAGGATATGACACAAGGTCAATCTTAAAGCGAAGTTTAACAGGTTTGAATTCAGTTTTCCTTCTCCTAGACTAGTTGCCTCACCCAGGCTGAAGAATCTAATCTGCCCTACTATTTACCCATAGCTGGAGGGAGAATAATTGGATTCATACCTTTCCCAAGGGTATTAGTGCTATGTGAAATGCAATCAGTCTCGTCCAGGATTTGAACTCGTGTTGTCATGTCCGTTTCCTACGACGATAACCATTACATCACGGGCACCTCCAGTCTTGACTTGTAAATCATTGCTATTGATGTTGATGCTTATATACTTGGTACTTTTGTCCTAAAACTAAGTTATACTTGTTGGCTAAACTGTATCAGTTTGGTGGTTTCTTCGTTTAATGGCATATCAACCTTTGTAGGTTATTTAGTGCCTAAGCCATTCTAGAAGAATAGTGCTGGTACGATAAGGGGTTCATACCCTTCCAAGGGTATTTGCCCAAAAGTGAACGTAATAGCGCAAATGGAGTACAAACTCGCTTACTATGATTCTGCAGTCCATCGCTTTAACCATTACACCATGAGGGGAGAGACACACACACACACACACTGTATTAGTGTCAAGAGATTTGTATACATTTAACATTTTAAACTTTTTCATTTATTAAAAAAAACCAAAAATTTAATGAATTTTATTAGAAATATTTTCACACTGAATCAAATGATGACAAACAATAAATCTTTCACAACATTGTTTTCTTTCACACACTTATATATTGATGAACCTGTTCTGATATTTCAATTAACATTTTGAAAAAATTCTTTTTCAGAAGAGGAGATATATGAAGTTGATGAGGATGATGAAGATGTCGAAGATGAAGAAGTTGAAGAAGCACTTGAAGGTAAGCTCACACTTCCTGTGTGTATGTATTCACCCAACCCCTCCATCATGGGCAGGACATGGCACAAGGTCAATTTTTAAATAAGTACAACTAGTTTGAATTCCATTTTCATTCTCCAAAACTTGGTTGCCTTAACCAAGTCTGCCCTTCATAGTGGGGGAGAGAATAGTTTCCCATCTTTCCCAAGGGCATTAGCACAATTTTAAACACAAACAACCTCATATGAAATTTTGATTTGGTTTGCTGATTTCATTTCTTATGACAAGATCTGTTAGGCGAAGCGCATCTCAACTTTCCATGAATTTCAAGTATCTCAATTAACTCATTTTTGGGTTTTGATTTGATTGTTAAAGCATTAGTCTCTACTTCTACTTTTCTTGATTTGCTTGTTACCTGTCAACTCTTCGGTTATTGGTCAATATTGATAAAACATGGTATGTGAATTCCCTTGATCTCAAGGAGTGTTTTAAAGGTCTATTCTGGGGGGGTTTCCATAATGCCCTGATATTTTAGCTTAAAATTAACTAATTTTGACTTATTGATTATGTTAATCATACTGGAATACATAATAGGAAATAATTTTAATATATAATTCTATTCTGTTTATCTTTTACCGATGCACTGCTAGACAAATAGGCCAATCTTGATTTTTTTTTTTTTTTTTTTTTTTTTTTTTTTTTTTAAACCTTAAACCTTTTTTTGACCTTAAAGAATATTTTAAGGGTATCTATCCAGAAAGCACAACCAAAAAAAAAAAATGCGTCTGCAGGAATGAGAATTTTAAATTTGAAAAATCCGTGTTGAATTTGTAAACAAAATTATTGAAGTTAAAAGGAAATTTTTAGAAAATATAAAAATAAAAACTAATGTTTCAAAGAAAGATTTGAGAATTATCTGAAACTAAAACCCTTAAGGAATGCAAGGTTTGGTCTGAGGAACCCTTTTCAACCACTCTCCCATTAACATGTTTTCAATCACTTTTATTAATTCTATGAAAAGTATTCAGACAAGCACTCCATCCTCCTCATACCACCAATCCAAGTTTCCTCCTTTCTTGATGATAAAGTTCCATAAACAGCTGAAATGGGGTGGGGGAATTCTTCCATGAATGGTTTCCAGGCATATAATCTTGACCTCTATAAGTTTAAGGTCAGTAAGTATTTTATTATGCTTTGAGGGAACAAGTGCTACTTGAAGTGGGAGGCTCCCTAGAGCATAAGCCGTTAGCAGTATATCATAGACCACCCAGAACATGTAAAGTGCATGATCTTGTAAAATATCCTCCCATTTTTAAAATTTTTCTCTCTCTCTTCCACTTTTGTTTTTGTACTTTATTCCATCCTAAACTAGAAAATATTGTGTTTAATGCATTAGGTGAGGTTGATTTTTCAACTTGATTTTGAATATCAAAAGGTTTCACCCTGTGAATGTTGGGTATTGGTATAAGTACTTACACCAAAAAGTAGGTTTCTAACTTGGATCAATTTTTGATCATTTTAGTTTTAAAGATCATCTATTATGAAGCTTACCCCAAAATCCTTGTTTTTGATAATTTCAATCCAGAAAAGTTGATCAGTTTATTTTATTCAACTAAAATATATCAAAAGTAGCATTTAAAGTGAAATCATAACTCCTCCCCTCCACACCAACAGTTCAGGTGAGCTGTATTTTACCTCGTTAGTTGAGATATGTTAGTAATAACATTGCAAGATATTGTAAAACAATTACCTTTCTTTTTGGTTATCAATGAAACAAAAGCAAACAAGTATAAACTCTGCTAAGAACAAATGAAGTTATGATAATTTTAATATAAGATAGCATTGTAATTTGAAGGCTCCTCTAAAAATGTACTGATTACTAATAATGGATCCTTTCAATTTTTATTTTATATAAAAATTGTCAGGCATAAAGTTATAAAAGACATGACAAAAATAAATGTTGTGAGAATAAGAGCAATTTTTATTATCATTCCATGATATTAAACGGCTCTACATTAGAACTCTTTGAACAAAGGAAGGTCGTCTTGTTTCATGCCATAAAACTTTTGTAATTATGTCTATGCCTTGCTTCAATTCTATAGATTGATTGGGAAGCTGCAGTTGTTAATTTTACTGCCCTTTCAACACTTAAAACTAATCAAGCAACTTAAATTTTGTCCCACTCTTTGATGACTCCAGAAGTTTATAATCTGAAAATTCCTCTTAGAATCCAGGCTCACAAACTCCATTTTGTGACAAGACAATCAATTGAGACTAATGTGTAGCAACAAATTTTTTTTTTTTTTTTTTTTTTTTTGCTCCCCACTCCTGAAAATTTATTGAATTAAATTAAAAGATTTAACCTTATTTGTCTTAATTTTTATCATGAAATTAGGATATTACTTTAAAATAAAAACTATAAATTGATAAAATCATTTTAATCAATTTTATGTGAATTACTTACCTAATGGCTAAAATTCTTTTTATAGCTTTGTCCCTCACTGCCAGTTCATCTGATTTAAGCATTGAATAAGATATATTTTCTGGTGGGAGACCAAAAGCATTATACTGAATATTTTTTTAACGCAATCTCCTGAATTTCAGATAAGAGCTCCTTGATTCTTTGCAATGTATTGAAAATATACAGTTGCTAGTTATGAAATTTATCATCTCTATCTTAATTTCAAGACCAGCTAAGTGTATACACTGCAACAATAAACTGGATCAGGCTGTGTAGTTTTGATAATGTTTTAGGGTAAATACCTTGAGTCCACAAACACATTGGTCTGGTGTCTAATGTCAACCATCTTGCTTGATTTAAGGGCCTAATTTTGACTTTCCCTTGTAAAATCCCTACCACATATTCAAGAAGTATCTAATCACTACTCGGATCATCCGTTTAATGCTAGAATATTGGCTATTTAGAGGACTAACTCTTGATACAAATTTGACCTCGAGCAAATTATGACAGTCATTTGCACACAATCTCTCAAGTGGATCAATAAATGATGTCTGACTTTTTGTGCTGCTATCAATGTGCTTAAGAACAGCTCTGAACGGACGCTTATTTCAATGTAGAAAGCAATCAATGGTGTGTAATTTTCTTATTTGTTTCTCTAGAACTGAAACTAGCCCAACTTCACCAGTATTTGTATGAGTGTTGTCCACTAAAACAACTTTGAGGGTATCAACACTGTCATACTCCTCCAAAACACTAACAACCTGTTAGAACAGCACCAGTTGCTCCAATAGTTGGAATAAGATAATAGTGAAGTATTTTCCACTTTCACCACAACCAATTCTCCTTTGTGAATGTCAAATGGTGTTCTGTTCTCTTAGTTTTTTTTTTGGGTGGGGGGTCCATCTGCCCCTATAATCTCCTTTGTGAATGTTTTTATTTTCTTTCCATCTGCCCCTATAATCATTTTGTATAACAAAGTATCTTTATCATGTCTTTCCTCAACACCAATACAAATAATTTTTTTTTCTGTTTTATCAATGTGTTTTTGATGGGCATTTTCTTTTGTTCTTTGTCTTGCATGGTCTAATTTAAATTTATCCAAAATTATGTTTTTTAATATTAACACTCCGTTTAAGAAGGCCCATAGCCTACAAATCTAGAGGAGTAGCATTTGCAATCTTTGCTCCTGTAATATAGTTGCAGAGGGATTTCGTTTTGTATATCTTGCCTTTCGGCTCAGTGCATGGGTTAGTTAGGTGCAAACATGAGCGCAGGGAGGATGCGTCATTCACAGATGTCAAAATAAAACCCCAGATAGGAAATGGGACCAGGGGGTGTGGATGATGTCATGCACCGGGATTTTGAGAAAAAGCAGTGAGTTGAGTTCCTGTCACGGAAGAAGGTTGACTTTTGGGGCTCGTGGAGGCCAGACCAGTAGTTTGCGGCTTGGGGCAGACGGAAAAGTCAGCCTAGAAAGATTGTCTCTCTCCTCATGTCGAATTACCTTTTAACTCAAAGGTAATAAAAAGTTTCATGCCTGAACTAAGAAGTCAAAGTTTTTTGTGTTTTCGGATTCCCTATGTCTATTTCACACATCTGTTTATTATGGGTATGTTACACTCCTAACTTTGAAACATCTCTCTCTCTCTCTCTCTCTCTCAACTGGGTAGCATACCAAGGAATTTTTAAAAGGCTCTAAACACTCTTGAAATATCTGTCAGGCTCATTATCTTCATCTATTTCTTGATGATTGGGAAAGAATAACATCTTGATCATAAGATGTAGAAATAATAGGAGATAAAATAACTTATCTTTCTCTTTTCACTTTTGAGTTTCTGAATAGCAACTTTATCAACAGGTTCAAGTTGGAAATTTACCCTTGGGTCCTATTTTGTCCCTCTGTGCTTTTAAATATTCTCTCTCTTTTACTGGTACCTGAAGTTTTAGAATTAACTCATGTTGAACAAATAAATCTAACTAACAGAAATCTCAATATTATAAAAATATATTTCACATAGAAAGAAAATAGAACAATTATTCATCTAACTTATTAAATATTATCATAGAAATTCATTTGAATTAAAATATTTATGATATTGGGATTTGAATCGATTTAAAAAGGAAAAGAAAAATAACTTTACCTTTGAGACGGCAAGTACAGACTGACAATTTTCTTTTTTTGCACTTCACATTTGGTCTTGACAACTTAAAATTGGCAATTGACAGGAACAAGTAGAAATATCAAACAATCTATCCAGCTAGTTTACTATAATTTTCTTTGGCACTGAAGAAACATCTTCATCTGATTTGCTTTCTTGAAGCAGATATTCAATTTATTTACAATATACATTTCTTAACTGCCTTCAAAATATCAGTTATATTCTTAGCCATTAATTTTGAAATAGCAAAGTTTAAATTTGAACTTTTTAGAAAATAACTATACTGGATGGCTTGTCAAGAAGTTGGTGGTGCTGTTTTATCTAATGGGTAAGGTAGACCTTCAAATCTTTTAGTTGAGGCACTTCGAGTTCCTTTTCCAACCATTTTTATAAGACTATCTGAAAAAATGTATATTTTGTTGTTATAAGAAATTGAACAACCTGAATTATAAATTCCAAAGTGAAATTTAAAGAAATGGAAAGATTTTAATAAAAGATGAAATATATATTTACTTACGTTAGGAAATAAATACAAATCACTTTGTAGCATGCAAAAAAAAATTTTTTTTAATTGCGAGAAAATGGTGTCTTCAAAAAAAAATATTAACTCCCACAGGGAATATAAAGCCATTTCTTTTTTCTAATGATTAAGTTTGTTAAAATGAAAAAGGAATAGACTTGATTATTTTTGTGTTTTAAATGAGTCAATAAACCTGAAATTCAAATATAAACAACACATGTTGATACGGTTGTTTCTGGTACAATACTGAAAAAGAACTGCCAAAAACAAGTTTGAATTTGTTTATAAATCATAGAATATTAAATGAAATATTTGTGATGTTTTCTTTTATGAAACTTTTTTTGTTCTCCCCTCCCCCTCCTTCAAAACCCATGTTTAATCATATCTACTTATCTTTTCCATTAACACTGGACAAAATTCAGAATATTTGATTATGTTGCTATTGAATGCATTTACACAAAAATTAGACTTTTTAGAGAAGAATATTTTGTGCAGTTATTCTTTCTCTTAATTAGCAACTTTCTCCAGGTAGAGTTAGTTGTGGTTTTAAAAATTGACCCCCCCTTTTTTTTTTCTTTTTTTTTTTCTTTTTTTTTTTTTTTTTTTTAGGCTATTGGACAATTATAAAAGTATAAGAGTTGTTAGTTCATGAATAAGTATCATTATATAATCTCAACAGACTGGGACTGTAATATAATAGAAGGGAGACAACTATTTTTTTTTAACTGCTGCTGACACTAAAATGATTTTGACAATTTTTATTTTGCAGGTGAAGATGTGGAAGTTTTAGTTGGAGAAGATGATGATGACAAAGAAGAACCTGGAGAAGTGAAAGACTCAAAAAATGAGGGCGACTAAAGCCTAAAATTGGAAAGGTTGGGTCACACTAAATTTGGAGTGAAATGGATTTAAAAGAATTTAAAAAAAAAAAATAAAACTAAAAAAAAAAACTTTCCTTTCCTTTTTTTTTTTTTTTTTTTTTTTTTTTTTTCAGCTAAATCTTAAAGGAAAAGAAACCTATGGAATTGATTAAAGGAAAATCCCAATTCATAAAAACCTTTCCACTTGGAAAGAACCTTGTACATAAATCGTCATTCTCATTTTTAGGGATTCTGTTGGTATAAGCAAATCGGTCGTCTGGCTTGCCACTTAGTCTGTCTAAGCAGGATTCATATTGTGGAGGTTCATAGGTGACTTGAGTTGACCAACCAAAATCATGTACAATGGAAAAGTCATCCAGGCTTAGGCCATCTCATCACTTTTAAAGAGAAGAAAAAAAATCATTTTTGCATTTTTTTTTTTTTTTTTTTTTTTTTTTTTTTTAAGTTAAGGGCAAGTGATTGGGGTGGATGTTTACTATATTTTTATTTGTAGAGGGTGTTCTCTTTTCTTTTCTTTTTTTTTTTTTTTTTTTTTTTTCCCCCCCAAGATTTAAATTGACTGGCCTCCCTTAACTTTTTATCATTTATCATTTTAAAAACAATAAAAATGCATATATACTTGTTTCTTTCCCATTCCAATTTATCAACGATACAATTAATGTTTTATTTCCTTTTCACAGCATCACCATTAGAAAAATTTAATTTAAGATCCCCCCACCCCCCATAAGAATTGAAAATATTCAGCCACAAACAAACTCTCTAACCAACTAGGAATTAATACCTTTTTATATGACAATGTAGTTTGCTGTATTTTATGAATAAACTGTTCAATATCAATAATAGAGCATTTATATCTAAGGATAGTCAAGACACAGTCGGTGATTATTGTCAGTGTCTCACCTTTTGAAATTGTCAGACAAGCACTTACTGTGATGATCACAAAAGCAAAGAACTGATGGTCATCAAGGGTTGTTGATTCTGTATCTAAGTTTGACAATTGAATAGGTGAGAAATAGACAGCCATCAAGCACCTCTGACTTTGTCTATTCCAACACACATATAGTGCTCGCTCTCTTCTCTGATATATTTCTGTTGCTCTAAAACTAGCTTAGTGATCAGATTTTATTTTAAAAACGTCTTTTACTTTACAACAGATCTCATTCCTTTCTTCACATCAGTCAGCCATTCCAATTAACATAACCTAAAACAAGAGGGGGAAAAAATGCCACTGTACTAACACACACACACACACACACACACACACACATACCTATTCAATACTTCATCTTCCATCATTTCTGATGAATGGCAGCAAAAAAAAAAAAAATAAATCAAACTCAAATCTTGTTTTGTCAGCTGCTTTTTATGTTTGAAATACCAGCAAATATTGTAATCCTCTACTGGAAAAACTTAACTACCTTTTTAAAAATAAGGTCTTTTTCTCTTTCATGGGAATTTTTTTTAATGTGATCTCAGGAACTAAAATTCAAATTAACAGGAATTAAATGACATCAGTTATTTTTCCAGCTTTTCTCTTTCTTTCTTTCTCTCTCTTTTTTTCCCCCCTCTCTCTCTCTCCAGTGAAAGGGAGGAAAATTAATTTGAATTTAGGTCTGTGGTTATTTTGTTTTCTACCAACCTCCCTGTCCCTCTCTCCAGTATGATACCTCAACAATAATTCTTGCCCTCTAAGATTTTGTTTCAATATAGTTTTTATAAAAGAAAAAAAAAAGGGGGAACTAAATATTGTTTCCAGTTTATTTATTTTTTTATTTATTCTTCAAAATTTTAGATTATCAGTCCTTGTCTCCCCTTCTGCTTCCCTTAACTTTCATTTTTATTTTTTCATATATATATATATATATATATATATATATATATATATATATATATAGTGTTTTAATTTTTTCCCAAGATTTTATTTGTTTTTGTTTGTTTTGTTTTTTCCTTCACTTTGCTGTAACATAAAAAGCTTTTTTTAAAGCATCACATGCCTCGCTTTGACTCTGCTTGGATGAACTTTAATAAAAACCTGAAAAAAGTTTACTTTGTTAGTTTTTGTTTTTATTTATCTTTTAAATTTTTTCTTTTTCTAACTTCTTTATAATAGGGAAAGGTTAACAAACACACATTCCTACTGACCTGCTTGATAAATTTAAATTGTACTTTTTTCTTTTTTTTCTTTTTTTTTTTTTTTTTTTTTAAGTGGTGTTTAGTGTTTTTACCCATAAAGTATCTATTTTCCTTTCACTTCATAATTGACTTTTACCAACAATTTCTTTTGTCTAATTATTGTGGTGTGCCTACAACAGAATCCCTTAATTCTCGTTCAAAATTAGTCATCACTCTTGGTAAGTCCTCTAAATCGCCTTCAGTGTCCTCATACAGCTGATAAATGTAAGATTTTGCCGATTGCCCAACACTGGTTTACCTACAGGGATTTATGATTTAGTTTAATTTTCAGCCTGTTTTACGTGAATGGTTTATCTGATGGGAGTTAAGTGGCTGTTTAGTTGGGTGCTGTTTTCAGTACTATTTCAAAACAGCAGCTAACTTCCTTGAGTTGTTCCCATCTAGCTTTTTCTTTGAGTGCCTTGTTAAAGTTCAGGTGGTACAACCATATAGCACTACTGACATTGGTATAACTGGGATGAATTTCCATATGGTTATTATCCTATCAATAGCAGTCCATGCTTTACCTATGCATAGGTTAACATTTTCACTTGAGATATTGCTGCTGAGGTATATGAACTAGTCTTATATCAGGCTTACCATTCAATGAGGAGACAACACCCTCTTGATTAAAACAAACCTTTTTTTTTTTTTTTTTTTTTTTTTTTTTTTTTCATGTGGAGACCAATGCCTCTTGCTGCCTGCTACAGGCATTTGTCTTGAGCAGATGTATTTGCAAGAAGTGCTAGATCATCTGCATAGTCACTAATAATTTCTGTTGGATATTATTTCTTGACTCTCTCTTCCTTTTTGTGTGAGTGAAATCATTTTATTTCATGAACTCTTCATTGCAATTTAAAAAAAAAATAGAATTACTTGTAGACCGTTTGAGGCCACTGTTAGATCAGATTAGCAATTAACCTTCTTTTTTTTTTTTTTTTTTTTTTCTTATGAGAAGGCTCTCCAGCCTGAAGCTGTAGACACTTGATTGGTCCTATCAAAAGCATATAAATAACACCCCATATTTCAGAAAGACCTAATTCTTGCAGTCTCTGCACGTCTTCAATAGGCAAGCACATGACATACTGTTGGGATCAAGCCACCTTAGCCTCACAATTTCTTCTACCTACTATCAAGAAGGTAGTATGATATTTCTGGTCAGCAAGTTTGGCCTTTTTCCTTTAACATACTTGAATATAATACTTTCAACTGATTTTCTGCCACCTTTAATCAAAACTGAGTCAATATCCACTATGTTAACAAATGTCATGATTCTTAATGAAAATAGTTTTTTACTTAAACCTTCAATTGCTGATTTGTCCCTTGACAACTTAAATTCACAGCCATTATCAACAATCTCTTCAGCTGAATGACTCGGCTACACAACATTTGTCACTTCAACAAGTGTAAATCTATTCCTGCTTTTGGGGAAAAATGTCAAGATTCTTGAAAAAAAAAAAATACTCAAAACATGAATACTGTGTGTTGGCAAGTAAAAACAAACAGTCCAGTTGGCTGGGGTTGTATAATACACTGACTGCATCTTTGCAGAGGGTTAAGATTATCTTTCCCCCACAGCAAGTGTCCTGGATATGACACGAAACCATCTGATGATGAGACACTCCAGTCTTGGAGCTTTGGGTAAAGTAGAGTACCTCTTCATTGCCATTACTTCACTCTGACCCGGAGTGGTCGTACTTGTTATGGTCTCATCTATGGGTCAAATACAACTATTTAATCATTGAATATACTTGAAACCCTTTAACTGAATGCAAACAAATTGTAAATTGAACTATTAGAATAACAGCAATACTTTAAACCATTTAACTGTGCAAAGAAATGAGCTCTGACTATTTAAAAAAATATTACCTCTAAACTATTCACTTAAAAATCATGTATATACAAGATTTGGCATTAAATAACCCCCCCAATGATTGATATGCCATAAAATAGACTGAGCAATGCCAAAAAGCTAAGAAACGCAATATAAGATCATTGAAAAGCACCTTTTGGTATCGATAAAAAAAATATATCTTCAGTCGTTTTAAAGAGTTAAACTACTTCATACTTAGTCACAATAACAATGTTTTAAGAGCCAATTTAGTTAAAAATCATATTAAACATTTATTTGACCCACAGTTGGATCAGAGTGGATTTGGGAGTAATGGCAAGGAAGTGGGTGACAAGAGCTCATTTCAAGTGGTGTAATTATGAGCAAACAAGGCTAGCAAAACCATTGTTAATGTTTCTCACTTGGTGTCTTAGACTTTGGATTTATTGCCAAACTAAGTAATACTTAATAAATAATGATAGCATGTTGTCTTTACTCAACTGAATCTGTTAAAAATTTAAAAAAAAAAAAGACCTGCCCAAATCAGAAATCCTTGTTAAATGGTTTTTGTTGGTCTTGCAATTCACTGATGCTGTTTTTGTTTTTTTAATTGCTTAATGAAACTAAATCTGACCTACTCCAATGAATATCAGTCTCATTAAGAAAAACTATCCACTTTTTAAAAAAATACAATGTAACTCTATAGAATGATCACACAACATTGTTAGAGTAATATGAAGCATTACTTGACATCCAATAAATATTTTTTAGAAAAATGAGCTTACAAAAATTCAAATATACCCATGATTTTTTAATGGGTAATAGCTAGATAGACTACACTACCCTTTTCTTCATCACTTCATATTCTTTTTTTCTCTTTTTCAATTACTTTCCAATTTATTCTGTTTTCACTTAGTTCTTTCTACTCTGCTTTCTTTTTTCTTTCTTTCTTTCTGGTGTTTACTTTAATAATTTAAAAGTCAACCAATTCTCCTTCAGTCTCAACTTTCCAGCACAAAACTAATACCTCAATTTCAAACAGAAATAGCCTAGGTTAAAGGAGTTTCACTGCTGATTTTTTTATGTTTTTATTTTGTTGCAAATTCTCCCTATTTCAAAGACTGGTACAACACAATCTTTCTACTTTCATCAGATATTCTGCTGGACGAAGCTGAATGTAGGGCACTTCATGTGTAATTGTTAGCAAGCTAGATTAGCAGACCATTGTTAGTCAGTTTGATCCATACTGGGTGCCCCATACTTTTAACCTTGAGCCAAAACTAAACTAAACATAATAAATACCGATATTCTAATTAGTGATATATTCAAATGAGCCAATTGTAAAAGGAAAAAACAGCCAGAAGCAAAAACAATTTTTCAAAACTTGTCTCTTTTTTATGCTTATAAAAGTAATAAATCAATAAAATCACTTATACAAAGATTGATTGGTTTCTTTGTTTTAATGGTATATCAACCTTCATGGGATATTTAATACCAAAGCTATCTTTGTAAAAAAAAAAAAAACATTCCTGGTACTATTTAACTCATTGTTAGTCAGGGTGAATAAAGGGGTGCATACCTTTTGCAAGTGTATTTGTCCAAAAGTGAACATAATACTGCAGTTGGAGTCTGAATGAACTTACTATGATGTCACAATTCAGCATGTTGATCATGACCCCCTTCTGGGAGTTCCCCCTCATACAAAGGGCAATCACTAATAAGTGAGCAGGTAGAATGAATTTTTCTACACTGGTAGAAATATGTAGCATCTTAAACAGAAAGACAAGTAGAAATACCCATCCATTTGTAAATATTCTTGACTTGCTAGTCTAATATACAAATTTTACGAGTGGTTTTTAAATCCAATTTTGTTGCTTTTTGTCACAACTCTCAAACCAACATATCTTTATTTCTGTTTTACACAACTTGCTAATGACTAGAGAATAATTGTCTGTGATGAACTGAATGAAAGTCAAAACTTGGCAATATCTCAACTTATAATAAATTTAAATTTAAAAAAAAAATACTATTTTGATATTTTTTCCATTTGTGTTAAAATATTTTAAAGAAATAGTCACCAAATCACTTGATTTATTCAGTAAATGTATACCATTCATATTTTTGTCATCAGGATTATTTTCCTTGTTTAAATTTTTTTTGCAGGAAAGGGGGTACATTTCTGTCTTGTACTCACTGACTTTCTGGTTGTGTAAGATTTTTTTATTCCAGATACTACCAGAAAGATGAGGAGTACAAAGCCAATATATATATATATATATATATATATATATATATATGTATTTAAACAGGTTTAATTAAATAAAATTGAATCCTTGTTATTTTGAAGTATTTTTAGTTTATTTTTTTTCAAAACTCCTTATGTTTTTGGGATGTTACAATCTTAAAATTTATGAATGATTTCTCCAAAGGAATTATTCGTGGTATAACGAGTACTTTCCTTTCTTATCAGAACCATTATCAAAGTAATGGGTATGTTTATTTCTAAATTAAAACTGTTTAATATTTAAACTAAATTATTATTTCATTTTTATCTTATCATTAAAATGAGGCTTGTCTTAATCACCAAGGTGATGCTAAGTGGTAGTAGCAGTTTATTTTAAAATATTTCTATTACGTGAAGTAGAAAAAAATTTGTTCTATTTTTTGTAATATGGATTGTTCTATCTAGTTTAAACATTTTAAAATATTATTACTAGTTTCAAAGATAATTCTGTTAATAGTGGGTTGTCTAAATTTTTAGACATAAAGCTTCTAGGATCTTTAATATTTTGATATTGTTGTCTGTATGGAGTATTTTTGTATTATTAAATAAAATATTTCTATATGTTGCATTAAGACAATTAGGTTTTTTTAAAAGTTGACATATAGAGCTAGAATCTGAAAAGTATAGAGTGAGCCTCCTTGACAACTTTGTTGTGGTATTATATATATATATATATATATATATATATATATATATAGTTTAATACCATATTCAATGACAGATAAGAGACTTCCTTAATTTTTTTTAAACAAAAAATATCTCCTAGTTGATATATAGGAAATCAAGATATAAATAGGAAAGTGGACTAGGAGTCATCAAATACACATTCTTTTGAATAGAAATGGATATCACTGAATTTGCAATAATATATATATATATATATATATATATATATATATATATATATATATATGTATGTATCAGAAATGACTGGATAACAAATGTATTTCCTATCGAAGTCGGATGCAGAGGTTTTATTGCCAACTCAACCTCTGTTTTTTTAACTAATCTTGGACTTCCTCCATCAGACAAGAGGAAATACATGGAAAAGATCCAAGATAAGGCTCTAACTGTATCAGCGTAGATCTGGCAACCCCATAGAGCAACAACAATCTGACAAAATCTGGTGGTGTCGTGAGATACTGCTGGGGCCCTCTGGGCTAGCGGTAATGATGCTTCAGCCCCGAAACCATGCCTGAACCCAGAGTCATCATCTGATGAAGGCTTTGTTAGAAGCAATGCTGTTGTATTAACATCAGTTATTGTATGATATCTACTATTCAAAACTGTTTTTTGCAAATTATGAGTTATCACCCTGTGATAATGGGTGACACACAGCACTTTTATAGTGTGTATCTGGTTTGGTAATTGTAAGTTTGCATTTCATGATAGGCAATATCTACTCCAGTATAAATTTAACATTGTACAAATTTTAATCTTCTTATCAGTAAGGGTGCTTGTAAAATATCCAATACCCAAATTGTTAATATTAAGGCTCCTTTTGCTAGATATTGTCAGATTATATTTCTATCTACAGTCATTCATTGCCTTCAAATTAAAAAAAGAAATCTTAAGTTTCTTTGAGTGAAAAAAGCATCAAATTACCCTGACAAGACTATACCTTCATGAAGTAAAAAATTGACTCCTTCATTTTGTTGTTGACACAATGCTTATATATATATATATATATATATATATTATACCAGCCCATTGGTCTAGTGGGTAGAGCGTTCACTGGGAGTCATACCAAAAACTCAAAAAAGGGTACTTGATGACTCCTTGCTTAGCACTCAGCATTATAAGGTAGGGATCAAGGATAAAGTGGAGCAATCTAGGGAAAGAATTAGTGCCCTTTCCTACAATTTGGTGTTGTAGCTAATGAAAAGAGAGCCTTTGGGTTGCCCTCGATTATGGTCGCCAATTTTACTTACTTTACTTTTTATATATATATATATATATACTCACACACAAGGTCGTTCAAAAAATTTTAAGCCTCACCCAGAAAGCAGGCCACAGCTGAATATTTTTATTGTAACAACTCATTATCCCTTATAAGACTAAAAATCTAATTCATATTTTTGTCTTAATTTCTTTGGAGGTGGGGCCCTTACAAAGGTGAGAGGTGTACAACCAATTTAAAATCTGGGTGTGGTTTAGAACTCATTAAATAACCCTTTCTCATCAGATCTTCTGTTGGACTAAGCTAAATGTAAGGCACCCCATGTGTAATTGTTTGCAAGCTAGATTAGCCAACTATTGTGAGTTTGATCCTTACTGGGTCCCCAATACTTTTGGTCTTGTGCCACCACTAAACTAAACATAATAAATACAGATATTCAAATTCGGGATCAAGTATTTTTTGTAACAATTGTGCACAAGACTCAGTTTGTGCATGGCTCCCCACAATAAATTGACCTATATATATATAGAATCTCATCCTCAGCTCTCACTGTTGGTGGGGCTTAGAATATGCTGACTGTATGCCCTGCAGTAGAGTAAGACACCCACCCACAAAAACATGGTGGTCTTAGGTATTGCATTAAACTGTATTTGATGAAGGGGCTCCAGTTCTGGAGCACTGAGGATTATGGAGTACCACTTCATTACCATTACTCCCAAGTCCACTCTGACCTGGAGTTGTAGTACCTGTTAAGGGCCTATCGATTGGTTACATAAAACTGTTTAAAATTATTTGTATTTGATTGAAATACTTGATACCATATAACTGTAAATTATTTGTGTTAAGAATAGTTACTTGAAGCTATAATTGTTTTCTAAGGATTATTATTAGTTACTTGAAACCATATAACTGTGTGCAAACAAATGATTATTATTAAATAGAAATAATTTCTTGAAACCTTATAGTTATTAGTATTAGATAGGTGAGCTAGTATTTGACATGTCTGACTTCTGTTAGATTTGACTGAACAAATATGTACTCTTTTTCTTTTTCTATTTTTAGCCGTGTGATTCAAAAAGATTACATATTTGTTTAGTTGAATCTAACAGAAGTCAAACATGTTGAATATTAGCTCACCAGTCAATCAACAACATGAAACTCTAAGTCATGGGCTTTTATCCAGTTTTATTATTTTCCTATCTTATACTTTAAAATATTGTGACATTGCTTTGCAGTTTCATGTATTGAGCACTGTAAAGATTTTATAGATTAAAAACACTTTTAGCATTAAATTTCAAACATAAATATATATATATATATGTGTGTGTGTGTGTGTGTGTGTGTAAAAAAATTTTCTTTTTTCTGTTGGTCCAAAAAGAGAAAAAAGTAAATATTTCAAAAGGAATAGGTCTTCAAAGAGATTTATATTCTTTTGAAAATTATTTATTTCGTTCTTACACAGTCTTTCCAGCCTATTGCTTTCTTCAGAGAACTTTTAATGTTTTTTCCAGTGTGTCATTCAGTTTATATAGAGATCACTGTTTTGATGGGGTGGTTGTTTCTTTTAATTTCATGATAGATTCCTTATTGGGGTTGGCTCTTTCTTTCTCTATTTTTTCTTTTTTCCTGCCTTTCTCTTTATAAGAGTATGTTTTGTGTCTCCTCTTGTGGGTGCATTTTTTTGTTTTTACCCTATTAAGTCTTTGATATGCTATAAAGCTTTTTAGTTATTTTACTCTGTGTGTCTGTGTGTGCGATAGAGTTTATTAAGTTTTTTCTAAGTGTTAAAGTGGTTTAAAATTCAACTAACAACTACTTTTTTACTTTTTTCTTTGTGTATGAATGAGTATGTGTATATATATATGTGTGTGTGTGTGTGTGTGTGTGCGCACGTGTGTGTGTGTGAGAATGTGTATTTGTTTCTCTGTATAGTTTATACTTTTTCCAATGTGGCCTTGAATTTTTCTATGAAGTTTTTTTCTTTCTTTTGAAGTAATGTGGTTTAAAATTTAACAGTCAACTATTTTTTACTTTTTAGTATTTTCTCTGTGCGTGTCTGTATATATATATATATATATATATATGTTTGTATGTGTGTGTTTGTCTCTGTGTGTGTAGTTTATGTTTTATTTAGTATGAGCTTGAATTTTTCTATGAAGTTTTTTTCTTTTATTTGAAGTAATGTGAATATTCAACAAGATTCAACCAAAAATTCAGCAAAAATAGTAAAGAAATGATCCTTAATAATAACTCCTTCCAATTCAATAACATAAATTATAGCCAGACATTAGGAACAGCTATGGGAACTAAAATGTCATCAACATACACCATCCTAACCTTAGCATATTTAGCAGAAAATCTAAATGAAATCATAGGTAAAAAATACGGCTACAACATTAAAAAGGAGAATTTACTAAGACATGGAAAAATAAAATTCACTATGGAACACAGCTCTAAAGAACTGCCGTTTTTAGACATCCTCATAAAAAAAGAAAATGGCCAAATCATCTCATATCTACCACAAACCCACAGACATCTGACAATACTTCTATTTCAATAGTCACCACTTCAAAAACTGTATAAAATCCATCCCCTACACTCTAGTGTGTAGAATATGCACCATAATTATGAATAAAAACCACAGAAAAACTTGCCTTAAAGAGCTACACACAACCCTTCACTAGAGAGGATACCCAACAACACTGATAATTAAGGGATTTGAATTACCAGAAAAATAACACTAAAAGAACTACAAATGACTAAAAAACATAATAACAAAAAACCCCTAGCATACGTCACAATCTACAATAAAAACAACCCAAAACTATTCATAGAAATTATAAAAAATCTTGAACTTAAAAACAACGATAAAATCAAAGAAATACTAGACATAACAAAAGTCATTAAAAGCCAGAGACAGCCAAAAAATCTTTTAAAAATACTCACCTTTTCTACATTCAAGGAAAACAACACAAGGAATTACTAAATGCAAGAATAAAAGATGTGGAGTATGTGATATAATTATAGAAAGATAATCCTATACCTTCAAAAACCCACAAACAAAATTCATAATAAATAAAGATTTAAGCCGCAATGCAAAAAAAAACAGTCTACAAAATCGAATGTAACAAATGTAAAGAGGTATACATAGGATCAGCACAAGCTCTCAATTCCAGGATATCACTCCACAAAAGCAACATTAAAATACCAGAAAATAGAATGCAAATGTTGCACAAAAAAAATTCAAAATAATGCCAATATATCAAACTAACAACTACACATTACTTAAAATAAAAGAAAAAACTTCATAGAAAATTCAAGCCCTCACTGAATAAAACATAAACTATACACACACACACACACACAAAGAGAAACAAACACACACAAAAAAAACATATATATATATATATATATATAAGCAGAGAAAATAATAAAAAGTAAAAAAAAGTTGACTGTTAAATTATAAACCACATCAATTCAAAAGAAAGAAAGAAGCTTAATAGAAAAATTCAAGGCCACATTGGAAAAAGTATAAACTATACAGAGAAAGAGAGAGAGAAAGAGAGAGAGAAACAAATGCATACACACCCACACACACATTCACAGAGAGAAAAAAAAGTAAAAAAAGTAGCTGTTAGTTGAATTCTAAACCACTCTAACACACAGAAAATACAAAGACCAATAAACTCTATAGCATATCAACTATGTACACACTGAGACACACACACACACATATGCATACACACACATATACACACACATACACACACACAACAACCTAGAGTAAAATAATAAAAAAGCTTTATAGCATATTAAAGACTTATTAGGGTAAAAAAAAGTGCACCCACAAGAGGGGGACACAAAACACACTCTTATAAAGAGAAAGAGAGGAAAAAAGAAAAAATAGAGAAAGAAAGAGCCAACCCCAACAAGGAATCTATCATGAAATTAAAAGAAACAACTACCCAATCAAAACAGTGACCTCTAAGTAAACTGAGCACCACACTGGAAAAAAACATTAAAAGTTCTCTGAAGAAAGTCATTGGCTGGAAACACTGCATAAGGAATAAATAAAAAATTTTCAAAAGAATATGAATCTCCTTGTGGACCTATTCATTTTCAAATATATATATATATATATATATATATATATATATATATATATATATATATATATATAAAATGGGGTTAGTTTTTTAAATTGCTTTCATTTTCAATGTGAAAACATTTTAAATATAAGCAAAATTAATCACATTTTTTTATCTGTGAATAATACTGATGACTGCATAAAGATGTTTTTTCAGAGTTTTTTTACCATTTAAGTCCTAATTGATATGCTGTCAAAAACACTAATCAAGTACCTTGATTAAAATGTGTGCAAATTAACAAAGAATGTGTCTCCCTCAAAAGAATCATTTTCTTTATCCTTGTCAATGGCAACAACAACAAGAACAGCCAATTCAAAACTGCCAAGAAACAATTAATTGATTGAATTTTATGGGTTTAAATTACAAAATTTGTTTATTATTTTCTTCTCTGTTCTGACATAATTTCAATTTTTATTTCTCCCTGTCATGTGCATTTGTTCACCCAACTCAGACTTTAAGCATTCAACAAAGAAATGGCAAATTCAAAGAATTCTTCAGACCATTAAACTCCTTTTTCTTAATTTTTGTTGTTCATACATTGTTTTAGTCAGTTCTTAAGCCTTCTTCAGGTGGAATCAAAGACACTGCTCTTTTTCTTTGGAGTAGAGTGTCAAGTAAAAATGGTATAAAGAAGTATTCTTTGTTTTTTTTTTCTTTTTGACATGAAATCATTTTCACATCTTTCTACAGAACTTCATTTTACATCCCCTGTTTTGGCTGGCTGATTAATTTCAACAGTATTTTAACTTGTGGGGGGGAGTATGTAATTTGGTTATTTCAGTAGATTGCTCTCTAAATTATTCCCACCACAAATACAACACAAAACATTACAATCGCGCAAAAGAAATGGAATAGAACACAACGAACATTAAATAACAAACAATTTAATATGCATATAACAGAATATGAAAAACAAAATACATGATGTGTAAATGGCCTTTCGGAAAATAAAGTTTGAAGAAGAGAATAAATTTGTTGAAAGATGTGTGTATGTTCATGTTATCAGAATCCGTAAATAAGTCGTTCTTACTTACATTAAGTTTATAGCGGGTTTTATGATTGTGGCGACAGCGTGTCTCGTTGATGAAAGAAAGTTTGTCGGGTTTTCCTTTTAAATATAATTCTCGGCCATTTGAAAAGAGGTCATGAACTTTAGTTGAGGAAGGAAAGGAATTGGTTGGACATAGTATCGGCTACTGGCTTAGTGGCTTGTGTTCGTCTGTGTCTTCGTTTGTGTGTAAGCTTGTGTCTTGTGTGTATGGCTTCCTAACTCTGTGTTATTTATATCCTACAGGTGGATCAAAGAATCGCCCTAAAATCTTGGCGCGTAGACATTTATTGACCAATCAGATTTGTATTTTACTATTTTATTTTCGAGCCTAAATGTTTTCTGTTAGTTCACTTCCGATCCTAATTTTCTAGAATGTTCTATTCCATGTTTTTAGCTGATTGGTTGAAAAATATAAAAATGTAATTTAAATGCTAATGCGGGTTTGATCCTAAATTTCTAGAATGTTCTTAAGTATGTTTTTATTGCTTATTTTAAGACTAGAAGAAATTTGTATCCCATAAACTCATCTAGAGTTATTTTATGCATAGAGGTTAGGGAATTGTGTTCATTATCACAGACTGTGTTAATTCAATGTACATTACCAGGTGTACCTGTGCAATTTAGCACCAAGTACCCTCTTATATCTTCTCTTCTTCTTCTGGTTTGAGTTGCTGTGATTGGCAGCTCATACTACAAGAATAGTGCTTCTTTTTATTTTCTGTGCCCGAATAAAAACTGTCATGTAAAGATTTTCAATACCTTTGAAAGAAAAATAAGAATGCTATAATTTGGTACCTGCCATGCAACATTATGTCTGGTCATCTCCCATCTTAATATGTACAAATCTATCTATTTATTTATCTGCCAGCCTGTCTCAGTATCTAAGTATGTTTGTTGCATATTGACCCATGACCAACCTGTCAATCAGACACACCTGTGTAAGTAATTGGAAGCAATCACATAATCTATTGGAAGTTGTTAGCATTATGAAATAATATATGCAGATGCCTACTTATCAATTGGAGTCAGTGGGGGCCTAAGTCAGAGCCAGCTTGCAGTCACTGAGAGTATCCCACTGGGGTGGTGTGGGGGCACTGGGCCTCTGGTTGAGTACCCTGGCCATTAAACAGAAGAAGTGCTAAGTGGCGTCTTGGAAATAACACAGCGTGCTATGGTCAAGAGAAGAAATTATGGGTCAAATATACCAATCTGTCTTTATCTCCTTGTTTCCATCTGTTTCACTCACCACAGAAACTTTGACTCCAAGAAGAATAAAGAGAATTATATTCTTATAAAGAAGTGTAGTCTTTCATCCTTCATCACGCAATACAATATGTTTATATCTTTCTATTTATTTAATCATCTATTTCAATCTGGCCATATCTATCTATCTATTTATTTATCTCAGTCTATTCATATCTATCAATTTGTTCCAATTTATTTCAGTATGTTTCTATGTATTCTTGTCTGTTGGTCAAAGCTGATTAGAACCAAACGCATCATGAAAAAGAATAATGTTCATAAAATAGATGAAATAAACTGGATTTTTTGGTTTGATCTTTATATATTTCTGCTAAATACACACTTCTTATCTTCATCCTTTTTTTGGTTTACAAACCAATAAAAATTAACTTTTAAGAATTGTCTTGTGGATTTTTTCCTGATATAATTAAATATTTTATTTGTATATGTGTAGCAACTTACAAATAACCTTAATAGATTTATCTACATTGGTGCCACCCATCAAAGAAGATGAAACCTTCTCATAATGATAGCAAATTCTCAAAATTCATTTCCAGAAGATAAATTTATTTACCAATAATGTGAGATGAAAAAACATTGAGATGTGTCCTTCTGAATCACAGCCAAACACTCTCACTGACATTATTCAATCTCAGGAATTTATTTTCAACAACCAATTGTCATGATTAATTTGCTCAACTTACCAGATATTCAGTTGGATTTATTTCAATAAAATTATTTGACCTTGACCTTCTCTACACAAATACTACCACCATAACTAACAAGAGCATTTTAGGCTTTTTAGCATTAGTCAGATAACCAGTCCAGGAAAGAGAAAACTATTTAAAAAATTGACCTTGTAGCACACAGTTTGAGGTACAGGGATTAGGGAAATAGATTCCAACACCACAACTAGGATATGCAAGTTTTTCTAGTTATTTCTCTCTCTCTCTCTCTATATATATATATATACATAGAATGTTTCACAACTGTTGAAATAAAGCCATAACCGCTCAGATCTTCCTCAGTGACTTTATTCTCTTTCTCTTGCTCTTTTCTGATTATAACAGGGAAAGAGTTAACATTTTAATATATTTAACCAAATATAGTGAAATCATATCTTGAACGATGAAGCAGATAAAAGTATTTCAAGATTGTTTTGTGGCAGTGCTGTTGCCTCTATCCAAACACGAGTGATTCTACCTTCAACCTGCTGAAGGTTCCACTGGTCAGAAATATCTATGGATATCACAAAATGATTTGCTATCTGCCCACATTGTGTTTTTAAAATCTGGACAACAAATCAAACACTAATCAGAGTCACCAATCAGCAAGTAAATGAATGAATAACATATTTTGGTACAAAGCAATCTTAAGTGACAGTTATGTTTGTTTTTTTCACATCATATTTGGACAGCTTTCTCACTTTCTCTACTCAGGGCAGTTTAGCACAAGGTCAAGAAAACTCAGAGCTTCAGGGAGCTGCCATACCACATGCCTTTACTGCCTATTGCCCTCAGCTCTTATTATGCCTTCTCACCTGGTCTGTCTGCAGCTCTGTCTACCTCTGCAGTTCTATGTGGGTCTGTCTACCAACTACTCTTCCAGTAAATTTATGCACACTCTCAACTGGACTAGGCTTCAAAGAGCTATCAACTGTCCTCAAATTCCAACCTGAATTTCAATTTTAAAATTAGATAAAAGAGCTGCTTTAAACTCATGACAATAACCTAGAGGTGTCAATCCTTTATTTTCATAGTTCCCTTTGTCATCAAAATTACTCAGTTCCTATGACAATTTGCCTTCTCATCAAAACAAATTTGTAAATTCCTTTTCATAAAAACGAGCCTAACGATAGAATTCTTTTTTCAGAAAAAACAAAACAATTTTTTCCAACACTACCCTTTGGAAATCCATTACATCATTAGACATTCGTAATTTATTTCTCTATTCATTTAAAATCCACATCAACTTCTTTTTCGTCTGGGTAATAAATCCTTTCTGAACGGTCTCTGAACTCCATAGGGATACAGTTTAAGTAAGATGCAGAAACTAGTACAATTTTTAAATATTTCCAAACAGGAGTCAGATTTTCAAGTTGGTAAAGAACTTTGAAGCTCATAGCACTTGTGAAGATCATTGGGCAAAAGGTTTCTCATGAAATAATAATTCAAACACTAGGGTTCCAGAGTTAGTCAGCCAGAGATCACCCAGAGTCTGTCCAAATCTTTGCAAATGAGGAGCCAAGAACTTGGAATCTCTGTATTTTCTGTTAAGCACATTCTAATTAAAGATCTTAAACTTTAACGCTACCAGATCCAAATCAAGTACCAACTGACCAAGGCTAATATGGAAAAGAAAGTAACCATGTGTCAGTGGTTTTTGCAAAAGATCGACAATAATGAAAAATTCTTGAATGATGTCTGGTTTTTGGAGGAAGTGCACTTCCTCTTGACTGGTCATATTAATGCAAAAAACTGGGTGTTTCAGGGAAGCAAGATCCCTTACAGAGTTGCTGAACACAATCTGGATTCAAAAAGTACATGGTATAGGTCGCCATCTTGAAACATTGCATCATTGGATCATTTTTCTTAGATGATTAGAGTAACACAATGACAGTAACAAAATAGCATTACATTCCAGTGCTTGAACAATTCTGGGGAGATCTTGGGAAGCATGAGGACTTTGATGATGAACATATTAGAATATCCTTTTATATACTGATACTGAATATAATGGATGGAAAGACAAGATAAAGTCATTTGTACTTAAAAGAACATTTAATATTTTATACACCCAATACACATACATGTGTTATTCCATGAACAAGCAGTATGTAGAAGGGGACAAAATAATAAAAGGGTTACCTGATAAGGGTATGTAAAAGATAGCCCTGTGGCTTTACACTCCCCTAGCAGGGTCAGAGATTGTGTTTTTACTGTTCAAAGAACAGAAGCAAAAAAAAGTCAAGAATGGGTTTCTGATTTTGTCACATGATTCCCAACTGGATTTGTATTCGACATGCGAATTATCTAAGGAAGATAATTATTTATTTTACTCCTACGTTTAGTTCCATTGTATTAATAGTTTGGATGAGTAAAAAATGACATTCAACATGAATGTAGACCTCATAAAATTATCAATCAAATTCAAATTGGACAGGAAAGTGCTTTATTCTCTAATTCATAACATTTTGAGTATACTGCTCAAATAAAAATCTTGCTATGATGTGCTGTTCTTCCCAATCTATTGTTCTATATGTACATATGTTTGAAAGGTGCACTTAACTTAATGGTTATCGTCATGGGAAAAGGAATAGGGGATCCGAGTTCAAATCCTAAACAAGCCTATTTGTGTGTCACAGACGTGATGGTCAAGAACTTGAATCCAATAATGAAGACAGTAATGACTTACCTTATTGTCGCCATAAAAGAGCTCATCTTTGTTTGGTGTATGAAGCTTTAATGTAAGGAGAAAACAAGTACATGCTGGAACTGCAAGATTTATGCCCATTGACCAAGTGTCACCAGCGTGCTTTGTCAACTATAAAAGACGGGCATAGTGAGGGTTGGCAGAAGACTCTTTGCACTCGAGGGATAGAGAGTACTATCGAAGATGGTGTCGTTAGTGAATAATACGGAAGACTCTTCAATACGGTGCCGCCTGGAGGAGGGTTCAGTGAGTAACTGAGTTCCAGTCATGGATTACTTCTCTCTCTCTCTCTCTCTCTCTCTCTCTCTCTCTCTCTCTCTCTCTCTTGTGTTGCTCTGTTGATTTTTTTCTTTCTCTTTTCATTCTTCATTGTATTTCACTTCACGTTAATGCTCTTGGGGAAAAGTATGAATCCATCTGTTCACCCCTAGCTATAGATAAATAACAGGGCACACTGGGTTCTTTAGCCTTGTTCAGGCAAACAGTCAAGGAAAACTCTGAATTTAAAACTTCTTTACTCTGCTTAAAAATGGGAATTTACAGATCAATGTGTGATGTGTATAGAAAAGCATGTTTTAGTAAAAAATCTTTATAAATGGGCTAAAAAAACCTGACTCAAAAAGAAAGTCCATGGAGTAGAAACACACTGACTCTCCAGTAAAAAAAGGTTCCGGGCGCAGTGGTCAGTAAAGAAGGTCATGCTGCGTGTTGACAGTCTTCTAGAACATGAAAAGATCCACCACTATTGATTTCCTAAAAAATAGTACTTCATATTGCCAACTCCCCTTATTTATTGAATAACCCTCATATTATTGAAAGTCTGAAAGTAATAAAATTATTATCTGTAATATAAGACTTTGTGTACATAATGAATGTTATGCAATTGTTGTATTTGAGGCGCTACAAGTAGCAAACAAGTCTTAAATTCCCATATACTTTAATCCCTGTGTAATGATTTTATATTAAAACATTTTTAATTAGATTATCACACTCTTAAATTACATATACAATACTTTCCATGAGTTTTAAATTTGTTCATATAAACAAAATTTGTAAACAGTTTGTACAAAATAGAGATCAACAGCTGTTCCATATTGCCCTAAGGTGACCTAGAAATGTATAAAGACATTTAACACCTTGATCAATTTCATATGTAGTACACAGCAAAAACAACTAGAAAATAAATCATTGCATCAGTCTACTTGACTTTGATGGTGTAACCTCAAATATTACAGTCACCATTGCAATACGCTGCCAAATTTCTTTTAATTCCTTATCAAATGTAACATTAGAAGTTCAGTATTTCTAATTTAATTGGTCTACGTTCAACTTAATTGATTTAAGGTGTTTTTTCAATATCCACTTGAAAATGATCACTTGAACATTGGCTTTAAAAAACTGACATGGAAACCAATGCTTTATGAACAGATTGTCAACCTAATCTGATATTTTGATATTTCGTTTTGCAATAAAGTTGTAGGTTCTCTGGTCGGTATATGCACCAAAAATAGCACATTTCATGCATTTCATTATTAGATATGATGCATTACATCACAATCATTTTTACCGATCGGTTTTATACTCATACACTTACAAGTTCTTCTTTATTCTTTGTAAATATTGGCTGTGTTTGTTCAAATTCATTTTTGATAACAAAACTTGATGAGCATCCATCAATCCAAAATATTTCTAAGATTATTAAATTCTGAAAATTGCAATCGGAAATGAAGAATTAGAAATATTTAAAAATAAAAGAAATTCTAATTTTTTTACGGCAGAAGGAATTGTAAATTCGTTTTCTGGGTTCAAGTATAGCCTAGAAGAAGGAATAACGTTTCCAGCATTTTATCGAATATTCGTGACTTTTTTTCCCAAACGATGTGCTTTTTGGTCGGATAAACAGAAAGTAAATTATTGCTTCAAAATCTTGGCCCTAACGAAAATAAGAAGTATACAAATTTGATTTTTAACAAAAATAAACAAAAAAAAAACCCACCAAAACAACGAGATTTTGTTTGACGCGACGATAAAATTTTTGTCCAGTATTTTTGGCGAAAGAAACAGTTTGTTTCATACCAGATACAAGTGTTTGATTTAAGAACACAAGAGGACGAGGATTTTGTCAGTTTTGCTTGAAATGTAAACAATAAAGTGAAAGGTTTAATTTGAAGGATTTATCCATTGACATTTTCAAATGTTTGGTTTTTGTTCTGGGATTGACTGTAGGGAATAAATAATAAAAAAATATATATATATAGGATTTACACTCCTGTATTTTAAAATGGCCGTGATGCCACTTGTTTCCGAAACAAAGATGGCGGACGTCGGTAAACTAATCAGTCTCGGGAACCTATTGGTCAGGAAAGTCACGTGGTTAGTGCTCACAACTACGTCCGCAACTTTGATTTTCTCCCGGGATTTTGGAGCCGACTGCATGACAAAGATTGCCTATATATACTCTCGTCTTCCAAGAACTCATTCTTTCCATTTTGACTTCCAGAGACAGCACAGACAGACAGACACACACACACTATCTATTTCTCTCTCTCTCTCTCTCTCTCTCTCTCTCTCTCTCTCTCTCTCTCTCTCTCTCTCTCTCTCTTACATTTTGACTTCCAGCAGTCAACCCCACGAAAATGTATACATTCTACAACCTTTTTCTTTCTTGTTCTACCTTTTCGGTTAGACTTGCTTCATATAATGTAATGTTTCTTTTTCATGTATTTCTTAATATATAAATTTAATTTTGTTTATACTACTTTGTTTTAAATGTTCTTTTCTCCACGTCTTTCACATCTTTACTTCATTTGCTTTTTTCAAATATAAACCAACATAAGTTGTGGGGGAACAAATTATTCACCAAACTACAGTACCCCCACATGACTGCCAGCCGTGATAAAGACATTTGTTCGTGAATATCAAATAAAATAGAGCAGGACTCTGATATAACTTTGCAGAAAATCACAGAGGAGTGTCAACGTATGTTAAATATTAAACACGTCAATTTTGCAATAAAAGAGAAAGATATCTCATGTGTTCATGTAGTCAGACCTAAATTGAAACCAGTTTAGCGAAGTAATATTGGTTACGTGTGTTGTTATGTTGTTATTTCCTCGATAAATTTTGTTGGAAAATAAGGAGAGAGAAGAACGAAGATGCCGTAAGGTTTTTATATGAAGGTTTTAATGGCAGAATGGAATAAAGGGTTTACGTTTATACTACAAGTCTGGTAGGAAGGAAGGAAGGAAATTGTTATAGAGTTGAGAAGGCATTTTAGCCGCTAAATGCCTGAGCGAAATGTGCATCATTAGGTTAGCAAAGGTCGTGTTTGCTGGTTAAGGACAGGAACGTTGTCGTCGTTCATGATTGTGTGGTCCTGGTCGTTTGGGGAGAGAAGCGTGAATGTCTCCAGAAAATGTTGCCCAGGGATGAAGTGGCTGGCTGTCGGAGCGAAAATTTTGCGTCGCAGTCGACATAGCCAAATTTGAAGGCGACTTAAAGTAATTCCTGTATGTGATGTATTGAATTCATCTAATTCATTTTCAACTGGGGACCCTTGGTCTAAGAGACTAGACTCAAGAGGTCCATAAATTCGATGGCTTTCCTCATGGATTCGTGATCCTGCTGCTAAAAGGAGAGCGGACAGTAAGACGTCTGTCCAGTTCGAAAGCTTCTAAGGAAGGGTGTTTGGCGGCTTTTCCCCAATTTGGTGCTGCCCGGAAAAATGGTCCGAGCTGAATAGGATAAGTCATCTTGATTGGGTGAAAATATGTGTCGATCCTAACGGTCAAATTAATTAACGCGCCAAACAAAAATACTACGTTCTTTCTGCTACACCAGCAAAAGATGATATAAAACTATCTTCGTGCTATCGATGCGGTGGGTTACATTTTTAAAAAGACTGTTATTTTAAAAATAAAGTGGTTTTCGTGTGTTTTTGGGGATTGGGGGGGTCACAAAAGTGCGCACTACCGAAGGAAAAAAAACTTGGAAAAAAATGGTACTTTCAAAAATAAAAATATTCAGTGTCTAGTGGAAAATAAAAAGAAAAGGTTTAATGACAGAGTGAAAGTGATACTGTCAAGAAAAGAAATTGAGGAGGAGTAGAAACAGAAAGTAGGGAATGAATAAATAAATATAAAAAAACAATTAAATTGAATTAAAAAAGAAAAATTATTAAAATATGCAGAAACTCCCAGAGGTTTCTGACAGGAAAAAGGGATGACGCATGCGTAAGAAAAAAGGGACCTCCCGACAAAAGGAGGAGGCTGATTCTCTTTCAGGCAGTGACCGGCGAAGTGACAACACCTTGCTAACTGGTGGAAAATGCCACGCATTCGTCTTTGGACGAAGCGTTGGCTAGTCCTTTCACTAGTAGCAGCCCTCTCGGTTAACAGTATGCCAAAATATAAAAGGCAACGAAATGGATCTATCAAACTACAAACTAAAATGCTGGACTTGGACAAACTCCCAAAAGCGACTAACACCATGTTAAAGCTTTAAAATACCAAATGAGGACACACACATACCAAGAAACGATTAACGTATTTTAGACACCTTGACTGGGGGATTCAACCATTTCAATTGTATTCAGGGAAAATTCCCTCACCCATTGAATGGCTGTTGAACCCAGGAAATAAAGGAAAATAAAACAAAATGGCTTCGTCTCCTATCTGTTGCTGTCTTCTTTCGTATAATTCTTTTTGAGCCTTTCTTGTTCTAGGAGTTACATCAACGAGACAACGTGGGGTAAAATGAAATAACCTCAGAATGGAGTCACATATCAAACGGCGACACAGCTTGCCCCTTGACCTCTGAAACCCCATAAGAAATACGTAAATGTAAAAATAAATGGTGTAAACATAAAATTACAGCTTGACACAAGTAGCGATATATCGATTATTGATGTTTTCACGTGTAAACAGATAGGAAGCCCACTGTTGTAAAAAAAAAAAAAAACTAACAGGGTGGCTCGAGGAGTATCAAGAAAGAAATTAAACTTTAAAGGAGTTTATATGCCATATTTCTTTTCTTGGAAAAACGTTAAAATCAAAAGTGTATGTGTTACAAAATACGTCTAATTTATTTGGTAGTGATTGGATTGTATTATTTGACTTGTGGCAGCGGCCAATAATTCTTACTGTAACGGAGTGGACGTTTCTTCTAAAAGAAAAATAAACAGTTTTCCTCGTGTTTTTTCGGAAGGTCTTGGAAGATGTGTGAAAACCAAAATGAAATTCAAACTGAAAGAAAATGTGAAACCTGTGTTTCCAATAGGAAAATGTGAAACCTGTGTTTCCAATAGGAAAATGTGAAACCTGTGTTTCCAATAGGAAAGTACCTTTTACGGCATTAGACCCAGTCAACAAAGAATTGGAAAGTTTAGAAAAGCTAGGTGTCATCTCGAAAATTAAATATTCGGAGTGGGCCTCACCCACGGTCTTTGTAAGGAAAAAAAAAAGAAAAATTTGAGTTTGTGCGGATTTTTCAACTGGGGTAAATGACTGTTTAAAATAGCATTCTTACCCTTTACCGTCACCAGAAGATATATTTGCCAAACTGAATGGAGGTAAGGTTTTTCACAAATTGATTTATCAGACGCCTACCCCCAAATGGAAGTTGATGACGAGTGTTCAAAAGTCCTAATCATAAACACACATAAGAGTTTGTACAATCTAAATAGGCTTCCCTTTGGATTAAAATTCACTCCCAGTCTTTTTCAGCAGGTCATGAATACCATGTTGGCTGGTTGGGATTTCGCCATCGCGTATCTGGACGACATTTTAATTAAAAGTGAAAATAACAACCAACATTGTGACCACATAAAAGAAGTGTTCAGAAGGACCGATGATTACGGTTTTAAGCTCAGTTCTGAAGAGTATGAATTTTTCATGTCACAAATTAAATATCTAGGACAGAAAATAAATACAAAGGGCCAAACACCTGACCTAGAAAGAGCGGAAGCGATTTAAAGCATGCAGATTCCAAATAATGTGACAAAACTGCAAGCATTCTTGCATTCTGGGTTTAGCTGACTATTATAGCATATGCAAAATCTCAGAGCGCCTTTAAAGAAGTGAGTAAAGTTGGCAACCATAGGGGAGGGTGGCCTGAAGGATCCCTTTTCGATAGCTACTACACCAAGGTATAGGGGAGGGCGCTACTCCTTCCTTGGATTCCCCCACTTTACCCTTGATCCGTAACCTATGCTTATAATGCTGATTATTAAGCAAGGAGGCATCAAGTACCACTTTTTGAGTCTTTGGTATGACTCGACCTGGGATTGAACCCAGGTATCCCAAAAATGAGTAAAATGTGATTGGACAAAGGATTGTGAAAGAGCTTTCCAAAAAATCTAATTTCAGCTTTATTTTTAGCTTATTTTGACCCGAAACTAGAAATTGTAGTTGCATCGGGTACGAGTGGTTACGGAAATTGTGCGGTAATTTTGCATAGGTTTGAAGATTGTACGACGAAGTCAGTAGCCCATGCATCAAGAATTCTCCCGCTGGTTGAAAAGAACTATAACCAAATTAAGAAAGAAGGACTTGCGATAATTTTCACAGTAAAAATATTTCAGAGATTTGTGCATGGAAAGAAATTTGTTTTGCAAATGGATTATCGTCCATTATTGTCCTTTTTTGGGATCCAAAAAAATGTATCCCTACACACACAGTTAACAGGTTGCAACGTTGGGGAACCATTTTATTAAACTATAACTATGAAATGGAATTTTTGCCGTCCAAAAAGTTAGGACATGCAGACCGTTTTTCAAACTAATATCAAAATTTTCGGTGCCATTGGAAGATATGGTGATAGCCGCTCAAAAGGCAGAAAAATAAGTAAAAGATATGTTGTGCAATACAGTAAAGGAATTGCCAATGACTTTAGATGAAATAAGAGGAAAAGCTGAAAATGATGCTCTCGTTAAAAAGATGAAAATGCAAGTGAAGTTAAAGGAAAGAAATAAAAACAAAAAGTATATCAGCCTTTTCAAGATGTGATGATGTCTTACTATATGCAGATCGGATAGTAATGCCTCTGGTACTTCAAAAGAAAATTTTGAAGGAGTTTCATCTTAGGCATCCAAGAATTTCGCAGATGAAGAGCTTGATGATGTGAAGTTATACTTATTGACCTGAAATGGGTGAAGATATTGAAAGGATAGTGAAAACCTGTAGAGGCTGCGCACTGGCAGTGAAGGCATCACTGATAAGATACAAACCATGGCCCCAAACGGACATGCCCATGTCTAGAATACATATAGACTATGTGGGACCTCTAAATGGATTTTATTATCTAGTAGTGGTGGACAGTTACACAAAATGGCTAGAAATTTTTAAGTGTCGGAGACCCACTGCAACTAACACAATCTATACGTTAAGAGTTGTTTTCTCGTTTTGACGTGCCAGAAAAATTGTCAGTGATAATGGAAACCAGTTCACGGGAAGTGAATTTAGAAATTTTTGTTGATCATTGTCAGTTGAACATGTTACTACTATGGGATACACATTTTTCTAGTCTTAAAATAAGCAATAAAAACATACTTAAGAACATTCCAGAAATTTAGGATCAAAACTGCATTAGCATTTAAGTTACATTTTTATATTTTTCAACCAATCAGCTAAAAACATAGACTAGAACATTCTAGAAAAATAGGATCGGAAGTCACCTAACAGAAAATATTTAGGCTCGAAAATAAAATAATAAAATACAAATCTGATTGGTCAGTAAATGTCTACGCGCCAAAATTTTAGGACGATTCTTTGATCCACTATTACGGTATAAATAACACACACACTAAGACTAAACCACAAGCCACTAAGCCAGTAAAGTAGTAGCCGATACTCTGTCCGGCAAATTCCTTTTCTTCTACAACTAAAGTTCATGACCTAGCTTCAGATGGCTGCGAATCACATTCAAAAGAAAAACCCGACAAACTTTCTTTCATCAACGCGACACGCTGTCGCCACAATCATAAAAAAAAGACATGAACTTAATGTAAGTAAGAACGACTTATCTACGGACTCCGTTAACATACACACCTCTAAAAAAATTTATTTTCTTCTTGCCAAACTTTATTTTCCAAAAGGCCATTTACACATTATGTATTTTATTTGTTTTCATATTCTGTTATATGCATTTTAAATTGTTTGTTGTTTAATGTTCGTTGTGTTCTATTCCATTTCTTTCACGCGATTGTAAAGTTTTGTGTTGTATTTGTGGTGGAAATAATTTAGAGAGCAATACCCGTAAAGTACGGACGCACATCTACTGAAATAACCAAAATACATACAACCCCCACACTACCCCTCCATACCATCCAAGGTCAAATGAACAAGCCGAGTGGTTTGTGAATACATTTAAAAGGGCATTAAAGAAAAATAATGGCCTAGATACGGAAGAAAGTAGCATTCAACAGTTCCTGAGTGTATATAGAATTACACCCAATCCAAACACAGTTTCAGGTAAATCACCTGCTGAATTAATATTTTCTCGGAAAATTCAATCTGTGTTTGACAAACTTTTGCCAGTTCGGAAAAAGAAAAAAATTTACTCAAATAACAAAAATTTTTTAAATACAAATACTCCAAAGTATTTCAGGCCCGGAGAAAGGTGTTTTTTAAAATGTATTATGGTGCAAAGGAATTCTAAGAAGCGGGTTTAATAAGTAAAAGAGCTGGGGGAATTATGTATATGTTAAAGGGTAAGAAATATGAATACCAAAGACGTATAAATCAGTTGAGACCCAGATACACTGAGAACGGCATTGAAGGTCAGGAAGTTCCAATGGAAGTACTTTATGAAGAGTTCGATTTACCCGCACCACCAATTCCCATAACTGAAAGCGAACTAGTAAAAGGAAAAAGAAGGGAGTAGGACCTTTTAGTCCGGATCCTAAAAAGAAAAGATATAAGCTAATTTCCGAGGGAAATTTAGCTCGGAGCGGGGGTATTGTGAAGGTAAACCTGAATCTCCTGTTGTATTTAGATGTGTTATTCCAATGTATATATATATTCCAATGTATATAGTTAATAAATTACGATCGGGGGGAACGGATTTTGACAGACACCATTTATCGAATACAACCTGACTGTTATCATGTGTTTGATTTATTACTACCAAGAAAACTACTTCTTATTTTGAAAGGATTAATTTTCATAAAAGAACGAACCCTTTCACGGAAAATAAAACAGCACTTCGAAAAAAAGAAAGGAAAAATAAAAAGACAAACTTACCTCGTGCGTACAACTAAGAACTATTTATTACCAAGTAAATAAAAATAAATAAAATGGAGTTAGAAAGTTTTGAAGAAAAACACGAGTTGCTAAAATCAATTACTATTTTAGCGACCAGTCTAAAAAAAAAAACGAATCAAGTAATAATGATAAAATTGTTTCGAAAAAACACTGGGTCACTAATGAATTACAAGGAACTGATATGTCTTCAACAAACAACGTGCTGGTATTTACAACTCAAAAAAGGGGTGTTGTATAAATGGAAAAAAGATTTGGAAGAGTCTCTTAGGCGAAAAATATCTCTTGGGAAAACTTGTTCACTTTTCCATCAAAAATTACTGCGAATAATGCAAATACATAAGGGTTCATTCAGTAATTTTTCAGCACTTGCATAGGACAGCAAAACTCAAATGGATACCATCGGAGTTAAGGTCGAGACAGCACAAGTTCATATATTTAGGTAATAGCACATTTCGCCAGGAAGAATACAGCACAAATTCACAGATATAGGTAACAGCATATTTCGCCAGGAGAATTCCAGCATAGCAGAAAATTTCTCAGAGGGATTTACTCCCTATTCACTATTTTCCCTTAACTGTAGGGAACAGCAATATTTAAAAACCAGCACATCCTGCGAAAATTCACAGGACTACTGAATTCACGTCTTGACCGCCTCATAGTCTCAGCTGAAAAGGGTAATTCTCTCAGCAGGCAGTGTCAGTTCCAAAAAATCCCGTCACTTCTTTCCGGTTGTGACAACCATAAAAGTCCCTTCCAAGAAGATGTTCCCATTACAATAAAATAATTCCAACAATTTTCTTGTTTAATGAAATACATGTTATAACATAACAAAACAACTTATTTTACTGCAGGAATAACAAAAGAAAGAAAAAAAGAAAGAAAAAACCACAAGCATATTCAACAGAAAAATGCAAATTCCTTGCTACAAACGAAATACAGTTAGTAATGGTAAATGTTTCTGCTAATTGTGCGATAACTTTGCCACATCAGGTGAAATATTTGTCGATGACAGGAGTGTAGGAGGAGATATTGTGTTCTGATATTTAATTTCCATTTTGTAGTGGTATATTTAATTTGTTTTTATATGTGGTTGCGTGTTCTGTAAGTCGGAAGGTCGCTATTTATAGCAACGGGGATAACATTATTATTATTGGGTTTTTAGGTTTAAGGTTTAAGTTGGTTTTACGTTGGTTGCGTTGGTATTTCGTTGGTTGCATTGGTATTTCGTTGGTAGCGTTGGTATTTCGTTGGTTGTTATCCCCTCGCTAAATATTGATGGAAAATAAAGGTGGTGGAGAAGAACGAAGGCGTCGTTAAGTTTTAAAGGAAGGTTTAATGGCAGCATGAAGTAAAGGGTTTGCGCTAGTATGCTGCGAGACTAGTAGTAAGGAAAGAAGGTAGGAAGTTGTTAGAGTGTATCATCTAATTTTTTAAAATTAGGATCCCTTGGTCTAGAAGAATAGACCCAAGGGGTCCATAAACTAGATGGCTTTCCTCGTAATGGTTGATGCGGCTACTGCTATTCAGGAACAGACGAATAGACGTCCGTTCCCTTTGAGGATTTCTGAGCGGGAGAGAGATTTGCGGGCTTTCTTCAATTTTTGGTGCTGCTAGGAATATGGTTCGGGCTGAATAGGACAGGTCATCCTAATTGGGTGAAAATGTTCGGCGACTTTAACGGTCAAATTGAATTACGCGCCAAACAAAAATTCAAGTTTCTTTCTGCCACAGGAGCAAAACATCATCTTGGTGGTCGTCATACAACCTTGTTCTTTAATGACTTTTAGTATATTTAATTTTGGTAAAAAGTTGTTTACAAGCATATATATCCAAATAGTGATATCAGTTTCGCATGTCAAAATGTTTTTATATTTTCCAATTAGCAATATATATTTCTTGTAGAAGTCAGCTGTGGATTCAGACTGAAATTTTGATTTCAAAAGATTTGTCACACTGTAAGTCAATAAACTCCAACTGATATTATGAGTTATTTTATTGGATGTATAGGATACACATTTCTTTAGTTTTAGATAAATCAACTCAGAACATATAGCTAGGAATATTCCAGAAAAAAGGATCAAAATCTTACTTACATAGAATTTATACTCTTATATTTTAATCCAATTAGCGAAGGACACATAAAATAGAATATTCTAGAAAAAACGGATCAAAGAATAACTTGTAGAAAAATTTGTCACTTAAACAAAAAGTTAGGTTCCAAAATAAATAATTAATTTCTGTGACTCTGATTAGTTAAGATAGGTCACGGGTTGCGTTTTCACCGACGTCCGCGCATTTGAACTTTATTTGACCTGTAATAAAATGGAAATATTTTACTTTGATCCACTTCTATTCAACCCAAAAGTATAAATAGCGAATTTATTTTTTGTTTAAGAGCAAGACCGACAAATCCGCAGGCAGTCACATCATGGCATGATAGATTGACACCAGATAACCCACTAATATACACTACGGTTAGGAGAGTGGCCGAAAACTCATACATACCAGGACACACGCATATACATACACATAGGCTTGTACTTACATACAAGTGTATCTTTTAATTCGGACATACCTACACACATACACACATTCAATTTGACTGAGAACATTCGTGTTTTACACACACACACACACACACACACACACATACACTTACATACACATATGAATATCCTTTATATAATTGTTGTCGAATTGATAGAAAATATAAAATAGTTTTCCTTTAAGGTTTTTATTTTTTGTCAAATTTCTCATGTCTACATTGCTTGTGCAAATTTGTGTTGTACTATTGTGGAACTAACACCCAAAGTTTTACTTTTTGCAGAACCTCGGGAAATCCTATTCCTCCACAAATTACAATGTAGGTATAAAAGCGAATCATGTGACCCATAAGGTAGTATACCTTCCAGTCACTGATGAAAATACATGCTTCCTGCCAATATTTGCGTTTGTTGACTAGAACAAAAACTCATACAAGAAATATTAGGAAATAAGAATACTGGTGATAAAATGCTTGGTGGAAAGTCCAGAAAAAGATGGAGAAGAGGACATAATTATCAAGGGAAAATACTATAAAGTTACAAAGATATCTGTAAATATATACATGATGAGCATCAGGTCGGCACAACCTTGAAGTGAACATCTGTATCTGTATTCAATACTAAGTAGTTTATCACAATCCAGTGTAAAAATCACTCGAGGACCAGATGTGGCCTGCAGGCTGGGGGTTGCTGACCCCTGATTTAAAGATTTTTTTTCCATTGCTTATCATAACTTTGAACATTAAAAGTTTGCCAAGATCAAAACAAACTCAAAAATTTTATCAAGAGAATTAATTCTTATTGTTTTTATATCAAATCAATAAATCATATAAAAATGCTATTTGTAAAAATATTTTATTAGTATTATAAGGAGTACAATATATTTTGTATATTCTCATCACTTCTTTCTGGTGGTTCATTAATTAATGATTCTGAGGGTGGCTATCAGTCAGTCAAAATCTTAAAGAAAAAAAAAAAAAAATCAAATTAGAATTGAAATTAAAACTTTCCTAACAGAAAAAAAACTTACCTGGCAATTTACTCGGTGGATGGAATAAAATGTTCAATTCTATATTCTTAAAATGTTATAAAATATAACATTTTACCTGAAGATGATTAGAAAATAAAGTAGCTGAAATATAATCATAATAAACAAGATAAAAGTATGAGTCAAAATAAATTCATGAAAATAATAATTCTTCATTTATGAAATTCAGATAAAAATGAAGTGATTGTTCAATTCTTGTAATTGAACAATCCACTGGTTCAAAAGTTTTGTTGGCTGACCAAGATACCTCTCATAGAATATGACCAAATGAGGTTCATTTTTCCATTGGGTCTCTCTAAAAGTCTACACACTTCTTCCATTGATGTTGCATTGCTTGCTCCCCATTGATAAAAAAAAGTCATCAACAGCAGATATGATGTCATCATATGAACTTTTTTTTATGTTGTGATCATTTTCTTACTCTTGTCTTTTGTTTTTGTTTTTGTTTTTGTTTTTTGTTTTTTTTCTTTTTCGCCCCTTGTCTAAGATTCATTTAATGTTATCATCATTTTCTTATACTTGTCTTTTTTACTGTTCTATTTTTATCATTTTTTCTTCATTTTTTTTGCTTCTATGAGTTTTTGTTAAGCTCTAGGACCTCCTTACAGTTGTGTCATTTACCATTTTCACATCTTGCTTCTCTTCACATTATGCTGACATGGTTAGCATCAATTCCAGGTTTTATGTTCTTTTCCTCGACTTCTTACACTATAGCCTATCTCCTTTCTTTGTTACAGTGTTTCTTTGAATTCACCATATTGTGTCATCTCATCTGTTTATACTCTTGTTTGCTGCAATGAAAGAAGACATGACTACATTTTTATGTGAACATTTTTTCTTGACAACGTTTTCCACATTATCCGTTTTGACAATGGGAAGCCAGTAGGAGTAGTGATTGAAATTCTTGACAGCTCTCTTCGAGCGATCTTTCTGACAAAAGTTAATTTACTGTAAAGTTTCTAGAATCATTTGATCACAGGCCTTTCTTGTTTGATAAAGCCAAACTCTTAAATGGCCTTAAACTATTAATTACACTTAGTGACATGTTGATGGTTAGAATCTAATTAACTATCTACACTACATGCCAATAATAGATTCAGTCAATCTATTATTAAACATTAACACTATAACACCATGTCATATAATTTATAGCCTTGGAATCAAGGCATATACCAAATAGAGGCTTCATATTGATGCAACTGGAGTCTTTGACTGGAGGTGGATTTACAGTGGTTTAACATACAATGATTTGGAATAAGGGACTATTTGACTAAATTATTAATGTTCAGCTAGTATATATACTCTTGTAATTTACTAAGTTTTGCTCAGTCTGGCAAATCGGCCACAGGTAACTGCAGTTACCAAGTGGTCACTCATCTAAATCCTGCTTAACTTTGGTGATCTAAAAATTTCAAGTAAGTTATTAATGTTGAACCTGTATATTTTTGTCATTCCCTCAACTTTGCTTATTCCATCATATTGGTTGCTTACAGTACCTACAATTACCAAATGGTCACCAATCTAAGTACTGAATTGGCTAATCATTGCTTAACTTTGGTGAACTCTTTTAACTTAGGTTATATATTAATCTATCATCATTTGATTTATCAAGCTACATGAAGCATTCTAGTTTTATCTTTAATGAAAAACTTTTATCAAGAAAGCTTTAATTTTTCACTAAGATAACATTCATTATTTTTAATAAGATCTGCTTAATTAATCATGACTCAGCTCTATTTTACTGAAGACTTTTGTAAAAGAGTGTTATTAAAGTTGTAATACCATTTTTCCAGCAAAATTGAAATAAATTTATTTTCCTGGAGGAATAGTATCATTTTAACAACTCATACAAATACTATAAATAGCAGTTTTAATTAAACTAAATTTTATTGAACTGATTTCCTTTAGTCTTAGCTTAGACATCAGTATCATGAGCAGTGTCAGACCAAGTGAGGGTGGGTGGCCAGACAGCATTTTGCCTTGGTATGCTCTTGACCATAAGTATTGTGGATATACTCTTCTAAAGAAGCAATGAAAGTAAGTACTAGTCAAAATATTCAGATGATGATGTAACATACAACTGAAACATTCACAGTCATTTATAAAATGTATTTGTGTGTAAACTATGAATCCATTTTGATTGTCCCTTTTAGAAGTTCAAACGTTGTGACAAAAGAGTATAAAGTATTTATTGGCAAAAGTCCAACTACCCTCATTTTTAGTTAATCATTAAACAACAAAGTAAACATTTTATAATTTTGTTTCATAAGAATTTTAAGATAGTGAAAACAGATATGAACAGCAACTAAATAAAACAATGAATCAAATAATTTGGCCTCTTACTTATCTCTCCCTCTCCCTCTCTCTCTCTATATATATATACATATATATATATATATATATATATTTAAATTTATATATACATGTATGTCTTTGATAGAGAGAGAGAGAAAGAGAAAAAGAAGTAAGAGGCCAAATTATTTGATTAATTTTGTATATATATATATATATATATATATATATATATATATATGAAATTATTTGATTAATTTCCTATATATATATATATATATATAGTGAAAGAGAAAGAGAAAAAGAGGTGAAACTGTTGGATTTTTCTCAGGAAACAGTGCCAAAATTGGCAAAATTCAATATCTATTTTGCTTTGTTTATATCTAATCTATTTATCAATTTGTACATACATAAGCATGTATCTATCTACCTATCTATGTGCATGTTTGGTCATATATATTTATCTATCAATCGACTCATTTATATCAATCTGTTTATTTATCTCTTCCTATCTATCAATTCATTTGTTCATATCCATCTCTGACTGTTCATATCTATTTATCTATCTCTCTATCCTTTTGCTTTTGAACATCTGCTATTGAGTAATGGTAGCAAGATAGTTTCACCACCTATTGCGAGTGAGTTTCATCTTTATCAGGTGTCCCACAAGCAAGGTCCTGGGCTCAATAAATGCACCCTAACAATGTTCTACATTCACGATAAAGCAGAGGGTTATTATACAACTATTGTAAGCCTTTCATGAATTCATTCTTCTCCAAGTCTTCTTTTAATTGGATTGGATGCCAAATTTTGACGCACTTCAACAATCAACAATATCTATCTATCTATTGATCTCTTATTCAGATGGAGGAGAAATATCCTCAGATACAAAGAGATATATATGTAAATATACATCTTGATATAAAACAGATATATGAAGATCAACTGAAAAGTTCATTGGCTGATCAAGATACTCTCATGGAATGTGACCAAATGAGATTTATTCTTCAACGTAGTATCCCTTGTGGTCCACACTTTTCTTCCATCGGTGTTACAATGCTTGGATTCCATTGGTCAAGAAAGTCATCAATATGAAATCCTCCCATCAACTTTTCAGTCTATAAATTTTTCAGCCCATCCTCATTTCAGTTCTACCTCAACGGCTCAACATTCTCCAATAACAACTAACAACTGCTGATTCTTGACCAGTGAGTAAAAGAAAAAAAGAAAGAAAGAAAGGCAAAGAAAAGAAATGAAAAGAAAAAAGAAAAAATAGCCAGGTTGAATGTATAACTTTATTACTATCAACTTTTTAAATCTCAATTTTTGCTTGTCCCAAAAACTGAAAATTTTACACAATTGTGTTTTCTTCTTTTAAGTTGAAAAAATAGGAAGTCATGAAATATAAAGAGGAAAACTGAGTAAAAATAATGTTGAAAAATATAGATGGAGAATATAGTCATAAAAAATCAAACTTTGTTTTACAAGGGTTATCTGAAAAGTTCATAGGCTGACCAAAATACTCTCATCGAGGTTAACAAAATAAGGTTTATTTTTCAATATAGTCCTCTTGCAGTAAACACTCTTCTTCCATTGTTGTTGCAGAACTTGGATCCCATTAGTCAAAAAAGTCATCAACAGCAAATATGATGTTATCACATCAACTTTTCAGTCAATGAACTTTTTAGTACATCCTCAATGATAATATTTCTTTTTTTCTTTTTCTGTTAATCCTTTTTTTTTTCAGTTTCAATCTAAAAGCAATTTCTTGTTCCCAAATAAAAATAAAATCAAGAAAAAATGTCTACTTTCAAGTAACAAATAATAATCCTTGATACAAAATTGTAGTTTCAAATAGATATTCTTAAAGCAAATAATTTGCATACAGTTAAATGGTTTCAAGTATTCTTGCTAAATATTAATGATTTTATTTAATAATTATCATTTTTATACAATTATACGGTTCTTGTATTTGTATCTGATACCAATAATTTTCAAAGACATATATTTAACTCATAATTTGGTTTGGTTTGGTTTGGTTTTATGGCATATCAATCATTGTAGGGTATTTAATGCCAAATCCTTTTTATACATATATATATATATATATATATATATATATGATTTCTTAATACATTTTGTAGGTAACATTTTTAAATGAGCCTGAGCTCATTTTTTCTCACACAGTTAAATCATTTCACTTATTTCTATCTAATACGAATACACAGTTTAATGTTTTCTAGTATTGCTATGTATCACTAACAATTCAATTAAACATCAGTCATTTGTTTACACACAGTTAAATGATCGAACAGTTTTATTTCAAACAAGTCAATTTAGCATCAAACAGTACTATTTCAAACCATTTAGTTTAGCTGAAGTACACAAACAGTTCTATTTGACTGATTGATAGAACCATATCAGATGGTACCACTCCAGGCCAGAGTGGAGCCGGGGGTGATCGCAATGAAGGAGTAGTCCACATTCTCTAAAGCTCCAGCATTACAGATTGTTTAGTGTCATATCTGGGACACTCGTTGGGGGAGTCTTATCCTTCTGCAGAGATGCAGTCAGTGCATTCTGCAGTCCCAGCCAATTGTGACATATTTAACTTGTGAATCTGAGAGTAATGGCAATTAAGGGAGGACTCCATACTCCTCAAAGCTCCAGAAATGGAGCCTCACCACTTGATGTAACTCAGTCATACATAGAAAACATAGATTAATGGTTAACAAGCAAGGTTTGCAAACCATTATTAGTGAAGCGATTCTCACAGTGTCACATACTTTTAATCTGGTGCAAAACTAAATTCAACTTAGTAAATAACTACTGAAATAAAAGAAAATTGAGAAAAAAATGGCCACCTATTTACATAACTCGTAAACAGTTGAATCTGTATAAAGAGTCAAATTTGTCCTTAAAGTCACTCATCAGATAAAATAAGATATTTAGATTGTAAAATAATCATTTTAAAATGCAGTTGATATGTTTATTGCTTTTTTACAAGATGTATAAACTGTTCACAAGCCTTAATACTTTAACGGCTTTTACTGATTTAAATTTTCATACTTACTGTGGTATACAACATACTAAAATTGAAACAATGTGATAGACTGCATACTATGATAGGAACAATATCATAGACTGCATACTATGATAGGAACAATATCATAGACTGCATACTATGATAGGAACAATATCATAGACTGCATACTACCATAGAAACAACATGATAGATCCCATACTCCAATAGAAACAATATGGTAAACAGCATACTACAATATAAACCCTATAGCAGACCACATAATACAACATAAACCATGTTGTAGTCTGTGTACTACAATTAAAACAATGTGGTAGATTGTGAATTGTGATATCACCAATTAAAGTTTCCACTTGCGTTATCTGAGAAAATGGTAGGATAAGATAATGAATACAGAAACAGATTTTTCCATCACTCTTGATATTTAGGTACAGGAGTTTAAGATGGCTCAGTTATGTGAGAAGAACAAAAAACACAACCGTATTCCAAGCAATTACTTTATTGAGTGTCATCAGTTAGGAACTTTAACAATGAATGACCAAACTCGTAATAGATGGAATACCTGGCAAAACTACCCTAAAAGAACTCCCTATAAATGAAGGATCCTGCAGAAGATGGCCACCCGTAGAAATCTGCCATATAACAAAGGTGATAGATGCTATGAAAATATTGAAATACTTGAAGACCAATGACATTGCTGTTTCCGTTACATGAACCAACAGTTATAGCACAAATAGCCATAAGAGATGAATAAATTTCTGCTATGGTGACAATCTCTGAGGTCAATCTATGAATAAAGAGTACTTCAATAAGATCATCCATACAAAATAGACAGGTGAAAGATGGACTATGCTGAAAACATTTTCCTGACAATGAGCCTATTATCACTACCCTGAAAAAATGGATTGCTGATTTTTACAAGTATAACATCATCATGATGTTGTGCCATCAGCATAGATATCCCTGACCCTCTCTTGCCACCCCTTCCTATCATCCATTGCTTCCGACAGGTCTTCAGGGCAACATCCCATATCTACACAGAGCTGCTGCATGTATGTTCGAGCTGGTCGTCCTACCTTTGCTTGGCCATGTGAAGGATTCCACTGGAGTACATCACTTATGAGCTTTTCCCTACTTCTCCAGCAGTGTCCCGCGTGTCTGGTTTGTCTAATTTGGATAATTTTCGTGATGGGTGGTAGGTGGCCGTACAGCTGCTGTTTTGCTGGTTGCTGCCTTCAGGACTTGTTCAATATTGCTCACAGCATTCTTGTGTAGTTGTCATCAAGCTTTTTCTCCATCCATTTAGTTAGCGTCCATGTAGTGCATCCATATAGCAGTATCGACACAACTGCTGCTTGGAAGAAACTGCGTTTCATTTTATCGGCCAGGTCTGACTTCCATATGACTAATAGCTAATCAATAGCTATCCATGCCTTTGCTAGTCACGTGTTGATGTCTGTCTCAGTTGATGAGACACTGCTTCCTTGGTAGGTGAACTTGTCAACTAGTTTCAGAGAGCTACCGTTTAGTGTAGAAATGTCACCTGTTTGATTAAAGAACGTATATTCCATCTTGTGTGCATTGACATGGAGGCCAATGCCTGCAGCGGCTCATTCCAAACTATGTAGCAGGGTTTCAGCTTGGGCGAGTGCATTTGTCATTGGTATAGTCTGCATTGGTAATTGTTTTTGCAGGGTACCTTCTGCTTCTTTCCTTTGTTAGCTTGAAACCATTTTCTTTGATTTTATCAATAGATGTTCTAAGCATGTAGTCTAGACAGAAACCCCTCCTGCTCCCCACCCCAAATTCTCGAAAGCCATGGGAAACAGCATGGTGGATATAAAGGCAAGCGGATAAACCATCTGATGGCTCAATGCAATGCCTAACCTGGTCCTGGGCGTATGAACCCTATGGTTCATTGGCCAGGATCGATTAGTTCGATCAGGAAACTACTGCTGCTCATCTATAAGGGTGGCTTCTGTAGATGAGAATAAAAACAGCCATCAAAAGATAACCATGATTCACACTAAGCATAACATATTGGCTTCTATTTATGTGAACCAATTGTGGCTGAAGAGTAATATTGATTCTTCTGTTTAGAAAGGTTTGATTGACTGATAGATTTTAACAGCATGTCAACCCATGAAGGATTATTTTATGCCTAGACGTTAGGGAATTGCATTTATTGTACATTTGTATTAAAAATAGTTACTTAAAGCTATAATTGTTTCCTAACGATTATTATTAGTCATTTGAAACCATATAACTATGTGCAAACAAGTCATAATTATTAAATAGAAATAATTACTTGAAACATTATAATAATTAGTATTAGGTATAAATACATGAAATCATAGGGTATGGAAATTATTTGTGTGAGATTGGAATACTTGTTATTATATAACTGTGTGCCAAAAAACTCTTCAGAAACGACAACACAAAAATGTAAATATGAATGTACAATGAACCTTACCTTACCGTTGACAGGTTGACATGCCATTAAAATCAACCAATCAATCAAATAACAATGCATAGTCTATATATAATGAGCCAATGTTGAAAAATAATTTAAAGGTAGCTTTTACAATATGAAACATGGAAAAAAATCAGCTGCATGTGAAGTAGTATTTAGTAATTTGTAAACCTTATTGTTTAGATATGGCACAAGGCCGAATGGGGTACCCAATGAGACTCGAACTCATGAAAGTTTGCTAGTCTAGCTTGTTAACCATTACACTCCAAAAACGCCCATTTAAGATAATTATTTAAGGTACTGTTCTTTTCAGAGGAAGCCTTGAAGGTAAAAGTTGTTTTTTTTAAATAAAAAGGTCCTTTTCACAATGAAAGAAACAGCAGTGTTCACTTGGGGGAAGACAAAAAAGCTGAAAGGTGATGTTACTCACCTTTGACCTTTAAAGGTCCTTAATCACCTTTCAAGTTTTACTGTGAAAACTTCTTTACCTTCAGGTGGAGTATCCATTGCATAGCATGGCATTGAGTTGGACTGCAATATCTTAGTAAGTTACACTATTATATTCACTTTTGGACAAATGCCCCTTGAGAAAAGCATGAACCTTCTTATCCCTTTAACTATGGGTTGAATAGTATCACTGTTGTTCTTCTACAAGGATGACTTTGGCATTAAATAACCTACAGAGGTTGATATGCTATCAAATCAAAGAACCAAGGCAAAAACTTCTCTACCCTTGCCGCCTACTTTTCAACTGGGAACCCCATTTATAACATGCTCTATAAAATAAAATGCTTTATTTACTTTATTGAGTGTGCTAAAGAATACAGTTCAACACGGAATATAATATACCGGGCTTACACATGACTCTCGACTTTAGGTTAAACTGAAGTAATGGAGAGATGGATGGGTGTGAGTGCATGAGAGAGAGAGAGAGAAAGAGAGAGGCAATTTTTTTTAAAATACTGAATCTAAATTTGAAGTAGTCTTTATATTAATGAGATCAAATTATCAACATAAAATTTACTTGTTTGGGCATTTCCCAACCAGAAAAATTTCTGTTTTTTTCTTCAGTAATATATATGTATGTGTGTGTCTGTATGTATGTGTGTTTGTCTGTGTGTATGATAGGATAGCATAGGCATAGAGTCAATGACATTTGGTGACAGTCAATTTTTCACATAAATGATCTTCAGACCAAAAGATATAAATGCTTTATTGCTGATATTGAGCTCTCTTTATATATAAATATAGCAAAATATATTAACACACACTCACACACACACTTACACACACATATATATATATATATATATATATGTATGTACACACACACACAATATTTCCAACATTAATTATCATGGTATAGTTCTGCATTTTTGTGCATAGAGCACAATTTTACTGATTTAAAAAGATTTGAGATATAAATTTTAATTATAATTGTTTGTTAATTGATTTTAAAAGCAGCTCAACCTGTCTAGGATCATTTTACACCTACAAGTTGAGGAATTTGTCTAATTGCTTCTTAAAAGTTTTTTGTACATGGTTATATGATACCAAGTATTTCTACGTAAGACAAATAATTTGCACACAGGTGTATGGTTTCAAGTATTCCTATCTAATACAAATAATTACATGGTTTCAAGTATTCCTATCTAATACAAATAATTACATGGTTTCAAGTATTCCTATCAAATACAAATAATTACATGGTTTCAAGTATTCCTATCAAATACAAATAATTACATGATTTCAAGTATTCCTATCTAATACATTTGTATTACATGATTTCAAGTATTCCTATCAAATACAAATAATTACATGGTTTCAAGTATTCCTATCAAATACAAATAATTACATGGTTTTAAGTATTCCTATCAAATACAAATAATTACAGGGTTTCAAGTATTCCTATCAAATACAAATAATTACATGATTTCAAGTATTCCTATCTAATACATTTGTATTACATGATTTCAAGTATTCCTATCAAATACAAATAATTACATGGTTTCAAGTATTCCTATCAAATACAAATAATTACATGGTTTCAAGTATTCCTATCTAATACTAATAATTATATGGTTTACAAGTCATAATCCTAACCTTCTGTAGGAGATACTATCAACATATTCTAAACTCCCAAGATGATGCAGTAAAGTACTTAAGTCACTGTAAAAGACTAACCAATTCAATACATAGGTATTGTAGAAGTCAAATGACTCACCATCTAACATGGCTGCCTTCTTGAATCTTCATGGTAAAAGTGTTATATAGTCATTTACACGTTCATGCAGCATCACAACGACACAACATCAAAGACAGACGCATGAATAAACGACGCACGCAGTAACAATTAAGATGCAGGAAGGAAGATGCATGAAGGCTTCTTTAGAATTATATTTACCTCTCATTTTATTGCAAGGGTTCGAAAGGGTTATTCAAGGTTTGCATGTGAGAGGGTGCTAGAGACCAAACATAAACTTCATATTTTGACCCCACTGTTATGACAATTAAGATGCAGGAAGGAAGACACATGAAGGCTTCTTTAGAATTATATTTACCTCTCACTTTATTGCAAGGGTTCGAAAGGGTTATTCAAGGTTTGCATGTGAGAGGGTGCTGGAGACCAAACATAAACTTCATATTTTGACCCCACTGTTATGACCGTCACGTTGTGTCTTTCTTGTTCTCCTGATGTTGGGGTCTACTCCATCGGGGGTTTCCGAGGGCCCCCTCGGTCGGGTGTGGTTTTCCCTACCACATCTCGTCTCTAACCCTCTGGGAGTCTGCTGGCAACTGCTCTGGGACCCAAACTCAACTGAGTTAAATAATAACTCAACGCCCACACGATCGCCTACTGGATCTTTGAAATCGAATGTTTAATCGTCATCAAGCGGAAATAACTGTCATGCAGTTCAGAGGTTACTCTCTTCCGGTGCATGACTGTAATGGCACAATGGGACCTTCACCTTGTCCCATATCATAAGCCTTAATCCGCCCACGCGATCTCTTTCGATTACTGGCCGTTGGAATGTGTCACTTCCTTCCGGTATATTACCTTGGAATAGTATTTTTGGGCCGGGTCGAAGGTCAAAATATAACAAAAGCAAGCCAGTTAAGCTTACCTCATTTTATTGGAGAGCACCTAATGCAGCAGGTGGGTTGTATCTGTGGTGCCAGGATGACATGCCCAACTCATTTGCATGAATGTGGAATCATTTTCTACTTTTGTGTCAGACCACTCTCAAGTCAACCAATATTCATCAGGTATGACACTAAATTGCAATTAATAGTGAGGATCAGGGGAACAGAGAGTCAACACTTTGTTATCATTACTCCCAGGTCTACTCTGACCCACACTGACAGTGCCTATAGGTCAAACAGAACAGTTTGAAATAATGTTTAAAATGATTTTGAAATACAATGGCTCTTAAAACACTGATATTGCAACTAAGTATAAAATGTTTACTTGTTTAAAATGATTGTGAAGATACAATTGGAATGCTTGGTGGTAGGAAAGATATTTACTTGACTCTCCACTCACCAAGGACCAATATTAGAATTAGTAAATCCATGATATACTAACACTGAATACAACAAAAGGAAAGGCAAGATAAATTCAATTACACATATAAGAATATTTAACCTTTTATATTCATAATATCCGGCTCATTTACCTGGTGGGTAGAGTGTTTGCCAATGGTCCGGGAGACCTGGGTTTAATCTCAAGTTGCGTCATACCAAAGACTTTAAAAATAGTACTTGATACCTCCTTGCTTAATACCTAGCAATATAAGGTACATATCAAGGGTAAAGTGGAGCAATCCAGGGAAAGGAATAGTGCCCTCCCCTACACCTTGGAGTAGTAGCTATTGAAAAGGGAGCCTTCTGGTCGCCCTCAACTACGGTCGCCAACTTTACTTTTTACTTTTATTCATAATATACATGCAAATAATACTAAACAAAAAAATTCACTGACAAAATGGAAAAAGCTTACTTGAAAAGTGTAAATAATATTATCATGTGATTTTACCATTCCCAGGTAGAGTTAGAGACAATATCTCTACTATTCAAAGAACAGAGGCAAAAAGAGGTTGAGAATGGATTAATGGGACTGCCATGTGACACCCTGTGAGGTCCCTAATAAATAAACAAAGATAATTATTGATTGTATCTCAACAATAAATTTTGTAACATAATTAAAGATCACAATTATTGAACTGGTTTTGGTATAAAATAACCTACTGGCATTTGTGCTAGAAAGGGTTCAAGACCAATATCAATGTCAGATTCAAGGCCAAATGGCTCCCAGCTTTGGCTGGACCACTTTCTGGTAAGCAAACTGTATTAATAAGCACAGCACAGCACAAGACCAAGTGGTCTAGTTTAAGCTATGAACAGGCATAAGGGCTGTGCTGGATTCACATAACATCAAGTGAGCAAGTCCAGCAAGCTCATAGGGTTCACATTGCACTAAGTGAACCTATGACCAGCATAAGCCAGCTTGGCATCAGTGTCAGCTCTTGCCTGATATCCCCCTTTCCTAAAACCCTCACTATAAAAAGACCTAGTGTCAAATCCTGTCTTGTGGGAGGCAGTGAAAATCATAACTTAACAAAAGTTAACAAGCTGTAAAACTAACAAACCAGATAATTTAATGGTTTCAAATGCTTCAATATATGAGATCTATAAAAAAAACAAAAGTTCTTTATAAAGAAAGGAAAATTTTAAATAAAAAAATTATGTTTTATGAAAAGCAGATAAGGAATCTGATTCTTAGTTTTATTTTTCAATGTCAAATAGCAACAAATACTTGCTTCTCTGTCACAATATCAGAAAGTGAATATGTAACACTTCTTTCACCAAAGATTCCAAAGTTATTACATTCCCAGGACAAACTCACCAGTTGGACCAACAGGCAATATCTGACGGCCCAAAATACCAAAAAGTCTAAATAAGTGAAGTCTTATTTTTGAAATGTCCTCAAACGAATCAATATGTTGTAGTTAGAGTATTTAAAAATTTCATTTATGTAAACTAGATATGTGCTAATTGGGTAACATTAGAAATAAATACCCCAATACACCCAATATTTTTGAGATTTGAAACTTTTAGGAAAATAACAGATTAAGAGTAATGATTGGGTTAAATGGGTTAACAAACCAATTAAATCTTTTTGTGGTGGGTGCAAAGATCACTTTTACCCCACTGCTTCTGATTATTTGGTTCCATACATTTTCAAAAATTCCAAATCTTTAATGCAGTGTATTCTAACTGGGCCATTGGCCTAATGTGTAGAGTGTTCGCCAATGGTCTGGGAAACCAGGGTTCAATCTCAGGTGGAGTCATACCAAAAGCTAAAAAAAAAATGGTACTTGATGCTGCCTTGCTGAATATTCAGTATTGTAAGGTATGGATCAAGGGTTAAGTGGAGTATTCCAAGGAATAGAGTAGCGCCCTTCTCTACACTTGGTGTAGTAGTTATTGAAAAAGGAGCTTTCGGGTCACCCTCGATTACAGTTGCCAACTTTACTTACTTTATTCCAAAAGTCATAAAAAGCCTTTAAAATTTAACACTAATTCTGCTGAAAATATCCACTACAGGGTTCCACAACCTGCAGCCTTTGGACCAAATGTGGCTCTCAAAACCCATCCAAGCAGCCCTTCACCAGTCAAAATTATTTTTGCTTGTTGACAAGATGTGCATGATGCACATAGTTCTTTGATGGTTTTATCCATATGTGGCCAGTAAAATCTAGCCTTAATCATTTTGATAGAGGATTTTATTCCAGGGTGTGATATTGCATGCAAGCTGTCAAAGATAGATTTTCGGTACAAAAGGTCTGGGGTATGACGTTGATGTATCACATAACACAAATTGATCTTTTCCAGATAATGGGAATTTCTTTAAATCTGGAAAGGACTGTATTTCGGTGTCTGATTTTTGTGCATCTGAAAGTGCTGGCAGATCGTATATATCTATTTGTACAGCAAATGTTGGGCGAGACAGACAATCTGCAACTACATTTTGGTTACCCTTCACATGGGCTATATCTGAAATTAATTCTATAATAATTGCTAGCTGTCTTTGTTGTCTATCTGATTTGGCAGGTTTTAGACTGTGGAATGCACCGCATATTGGTTTGTGATCCGTCAGAAGTAATACTTCATGACCTTCTATGAGGTGGCGAAAATGTAACACTGACAAATATGCTGCTAAAAGTTCACGGTCAAAAGTGGAATATCTCGTCTGTGTTGTCGTCAGTTTCTTTGAGAAGAATCCTATTGGTATTGGATTTCCATTTATGACCTGATGTAAGGCAGCACCTACTGCATATTTGCTGCTGTCCGTGACTAGTTGATACTGTGTACAAGTTGGTTGAGGATGAGATAATTCTGTTAGCTCACCAAGTATTTTTATAATGTTAGAAAAGGAGTGTTTTTCCAAATTATTCAAGGTAATTAATCCTTTAGGTGTTAATCTCATTCTTTCGGATAAAGGTAAGACTAACTTCGCAAATCCTGGTATTAATTTCCTGTAAAATCCTACCATACCAAGAAATCTGTGTAAGCTTTTAGCATCTGTAGGACACGGAAAAGATTCTATTTCTTTTACTTTGTTAGCAGTTGGTGTGATTCCATTTGAATTAATTCTAAAACCGAGGAAATCTAGCGATGTTACATTGAAAATAGATTTCGATAGTGATATTTTCTGGTTATTTTCTTGTAAAATCTTAATAACTGTGTCTATATCTTTCTTGTGGGAAGGCACGTCGTCGCTGAAGATTAAGATGTCATCTAAATATATAAAGACACAGTCTGTCGTAAGATTCTGTCCATGTACCTTTGAAATGTTGCCGACGAATTTTTTAACCCAAACGGCATAAATTCGTAATGAAAAAGACCCATCGGACAGATAATTGCCGTTTTAGGAATATTATCTGGGTGCATTTTAATTTGATGGCACGCTGAAATCAGATCAATTTTTGTAAATCGCTGTTTATTAGCGAGTTTTGTTGTAAATGAATTTATGTTGGGAATGGGGTATCTATCACTTTTAGTGATGCTGTTTAATGCACGGTAATCTCCGCAGCAGCGGTATCCTCCACTTTGCTTAGGTACAAGATGTAGTGGGCTTGACCATTCGCTGTCTGAAGGAGTTATCACGCCTTCGTTTATGAGTCTTTTAAACTCTTCTTTAGTCGCCGATAGTTTTTCCATTGATAGCTGTCTGGATTTTGTAAAAATCGGTAAATGGCTACCTGTATCAATTCTGTGATAAACACCGCAGTAGTTGTTATTTTTGTTTATATGAGGAGAAATGATTTCTGGGTATTTATCCAGACTGGTTTGAATAAATGATGGTAGTTCTACTTTGTTAATGACCATGTTTACTGGAGATGTCGTGTTTAGTATTAATTCCCTTTTGGTAGCTGTTAACGGGTCGTAAATTGTTTTATTTTTGCAGTCGATTATGATACCAAATTCATTTAAAAAGTCAAATCCAAGGAGTGGATTGGTGATATCTGCGACCACAAATGTCCAGGAAAATGACCTTTTCAAACTTGGTATCCCAATCTCTAGGTTTGCTTGTCCGTAGCATTTTATTTTCTCTCCATTAGCGGTGGTGAGTGATACCGGTGTTGGATTTAACGTGATGCCGTTTAACCTAGACGCTGGTATTATTGAGATACTTGCACCAGTATCCAATATAAATTTTAATGTAGTTGTCCCTAATCGTGTATTGATTTGTAATAGCGGCGAACTCAGGGGGACAGACATGGTTCGCGCCGTTAGTTTTCCGAGTCTGTTGGAGTTGGTGTAGGTGGACGCGAGCTTGGTAGTATTTTTGTGTTTTGCTTCTTCGGCCATCTACACCAAGGTTTGCAAGTTCTTGCTTGCTCGGCAAAGTAGAGGTGTGCTCTACATATTTTGGCTTTTTGTTCCGGGAAGAAAGGTTTAATACCTGTCGGTATAAGAATATTGTCTTTGCTTTTCTCAGTTTTTTGTGTCCTATGCTGAGCGGTGAACGCTGTCGCGTTGATATTGTTAAGTAGAGGCATAAGCTCATCCGCTAGCTTTCCAAGTTGAGTTGGACTTAATTCCTTTTGTGAAGCAATGACGGGGGAAATTGTTGCTGGTAGGGCCTGAGGAAATTTGTGTATTACTATTTCTTCTCCGGGACCTATCCGTTTTGCTATCGATAGCATTTCTTGCAGGTATGTTGAAGGACGGCCTGTAATAGTTGTTGTTGACATTAATTTGTCCAGCAATTCCGGCTTTGTTCTTTCGTGGGCCTCAATTAATGACTGTTTTATTCCCTCGTATTTTTTTGATTCTAAAATTGTTATCGGTATTTTAGCTACTACCTCTGCAGGCAGAGATGATATTACCGTGTAGAATTTTGTTGTTGATGCCGTTATATTGCGCAGGTGGAATTGTGCCTCCAGAATGGAAAACCAGCCATTCACTGCCGTTTCCATGAATTCTGGTGTCTTTATGTTAATTTGCTGTAGAGAAGCTTCTTCCATTTTTATTTATTTTTTTATTATTTTTTTTTAATTGTTTTTTTTTTGTGTTTGTATATATATTTTTATATGTGTATATATATATATATATATATATATATATATATATATTTGTTGTTGTTGTTGTAGACGAAGAAAAGAGGAAAATAATTTTTTTTTTATTTACTTACGTCGAAGGTTCTCTCTTGAAACGTTTGCGACATGAAGTTGAAAAATTGGTTGAATTTATCCTGGAATTTTCAAAAGTTGCATCTTATATCCTTTTAGTTGGGGTCACCATTGTAATATATGTACTTGGGTAATGTTATTTGAGATAATAAATGAGAAGTACAAATATTAACTTTAAAAGAGGAATTTTATTCTTCGTATACAACGCCACGTGTTGGCTAGAAAATGTCCAGCGGTCAACACATGTGTTTAGTGTTTGGAATCTCTTCAGCAACTGCCTCCTCTTCTGTCTTGGGTCGTCTTCGGCAACTGCTACTATCTCCGCTGATTGGCCAGAGGGAGAGGGAGAGCGAGAGAGAAAAGGAGATAGAAGGAAAGAGAGAAGAGTGAGAGGCGATGGATTCTGGGATAGCATTCCTTGGCCGAGGTGGAAGTAAGGACCAAGATTTCTGTTAAGGTAGTACTGACTGCCCATTTACTGACCTTAGTAAGGGAGGTGATACTACAGTTACATTAGTGTATCAATTGTCTATAAATCTACCAACTATTATGGGACAGAAATAGTAGTAAAAATGAATTGTATTACATTTGTTCCATTATAGTTATTACATTTGTGTATAAAACGCATATACAAATATAAAAACTTTTTCAGGAGAAAGGGAATATATTTTAAGTAAATGATTTATTACTTTTTCCTCAAAAACTGCAAACCAAAATCTTTATATTTTGAAAAATAAAATTAAAAAGTTTTTAGTCATCAAGTTAACAAAACAAACTTTAATTATTATTCAGTTTTTAATTATAAAAGTCAAAAAGGAAAAGTATTTTTTCTTATTTCTCAAATCAGTAGGATAGATTTATCCGATTTCCCATCAAGTCAGATTTCACATGAAGTCATTTTATAGTGGGTGGAAGTGAACACTCACAAATCAAGACTCGTACATGGCCATTACAAAAAATTCTTGGTTTCGTTTTTGGTACGCAGCAGGCGCCATAAAATAAGCAGGTTCTACCTGAGAGGAAGCCACCCCGTCCAGAGACTGAGTGATCAACTAATAAGTTTGAATTATATAGCTGTTATATTCTGAGTTGTGGGCGAGAAATGCGTATGGTTGCAAAACAAAGAACGTATAGATACTCACAATAACACAGTAATGATGTTATAGAAATTTTTTATAGATAGATTAAGTACAGAGAGTAGAACGGAGAAATACATTCACAGTCAAAGAATGAATTCAGTGGCAGTAGCTACAAAGTTCATGTACTGTACTTGTCTCGTGGTGAAGGGATGGTTTTCTCGGAATTAGGATACGTTGGTAGCTGCGGAGAGCGTTTGATGTATCGGATGACAGGCGCCAGACGGGGTGAAGAATCCTTAACACGGGTCGTGTGAGGGAACAAGTCTGTGGTGTAGGAACGCAACAGAACTGATGATTGTTTGGTCCGTCTATTTATACGTTTTCTGTAGGCTCAGAACGGCAATTTTTGTGCCCCGCGGGAAGCGTACCGATTGGATATTTATTAATGTATTTTTTTTTGTTAATTTATCGCAAACGGAAGTTCTGCGCGGAGCCTATGCGTGAGCGACTAACTTTTCATTCTTAGTTGAGAACTCGAAGTGTTAACTTCCGTTTCTTTTTTCTTTTCTTCTTTTCTTTCTTTTTGTTTTTTCAAATCAAGGCAAGATCTCGTCTTGTAACATAGCTTTATTTCAAGTTTTATATCTTAATCGAATCAACTCATTTTTCTGTTTGTGTCTACATGTACGTAGGTTTGTCAAGTTCATAAGTGGTGTAATAAAAAAAAACACAGCAATCATTTATTTTTCAACATAATCTCCTTCTTTGTCAATGTATTAATCCAACGTATCTTCATAAATCACAGTGACATTTTTAGACATAACTTTTTAGGCTACGGACTTACTGATCTATTCATTTAATTTGGTGAAAAGCTTACAACCTTTGAGAAACATTTGAAAATGAATGAATAAAATAAAATAATAATGATGAGATGAATCTTTAAAATGCAACCAGATGATTTAAATATTTCCGTGAAATTTAATCTGTAAAAATAAACCTGTGAACATATTTTCTAAATGAAATCATTTGTTTTTAAATAAAAACTGTTTATTTTTATTTTCCCTGTTTGAACAAAATATCAATTTAGAGTATTTTGAAATAAGTTATATTTAAAAGAAAAAAAATAAACGGGTGTTTTATGGGTTAATAAAATAAGTCCCAAGGGGGAAAAAAAAATCTTCCCCTGCCAAAGTGTAAGAGTCCCCCCACCATTTCTGAAAATAGTACCTTAAATAGGGACAACCGTTGGAAGGATCATTATTTGAAATAATCAGCTGTTGAAATAAATAAATAAATGAATAAATAAGTGAAAAATAATGTTAAGTGTTTATTGTTTATTTTCCATTTTCTTAACTTCCTTACTTTGTGGCTCCATTTTTATTTTTTATTTAATGTCACGATTTTATTTAAAAAAAAAATCTTTCTTAGAAAACCGGTTTCTTTTCCTTCAAATGGCAAATGCGAAAAAAGAAAACTGAACCAAACAGAATTTACAAAATATTCGCTATTTTTAGAAAAATAATCATAAATTTTATTCATGAAAAAGTGTTATAAACTTCGTATATTTTATTCATTTATTTATATATACATTTTGCAGATATTTAGGCGCCAAATAATTTTAAAATTTCCGAATGGTTTCATCACTAATTTTAACTACCTTCGCAATTGTAAGTGAAACAAAAACTATTTTATTTTAAAACAAATAATTTTGATGAGATTTTTAAAAAATATTTGAAATAAAGAGTAAAAAAATACTGATTTTTTTTTAAAGTAAATGATTTCGATAGATAAAGAAAAAAAAGAAAACTTTTGTTGATTTGTTATCAGTGAAAATTAGCAAGAGATAATCAATATTTTCATGAACGTTTGAAAATAAAATTAACAAAATGCTGTGATAGAAAATACAAGGGTTCAAAGTTGAGGAAAAGACATTTTCGGTGATTTTTTTGTGTGGAAAAAAAAATCAAGAAGGCGCCAAGTGGATTGTGGGTAATTTTAAAGATGGTGGCGTGTGGCTTTCTAGTGTGCGGAAGTGAGTGGAAATGAAGATTAAATTTCTCTCGAAAAAATCGAACAAACAATTCTGTAGACCTTTGCTCAAAGACCAAAACAATTCCAGGACGAAAGAAACTAGTAGGAAAAACCAGTAAAGGCCAAGCCAGGCCACACGTGAATAGGAGGAAGGGGAGCAGCGCCGTTAGCCGTGTTAGTGTCAGCAGCCATCATAGACAAGAGAGTAGTTTAATACACAAGCATAAGAAGTATTCAGCATAACAGTCACTCTATACACGCAAAGTAGACGTACGCACACACTCATCTTGAAAACTTCGATTCCAACATGGGTAAGAGACTACCGACCCTCGGTATTTTTTTCTCTCTCTCAAAACAGCAACAATTTCGTCTTAGCGTCGTGTAAACATTGCATAAAAAATGGAGAACTCAGTGTTTGTTTTGTTTTGATTCTCCACGTGTACCCGTTCAAGTTCTCTTGGGGAAAATTTTTTTTTTTTTTCGTAATTTTTCTTTTGTGATGATTTGAACTAATTAGATCCTCAAAATCACCGTAATTTCTTCTCATTTTACAAAAATAAATTATTCTACATTTTATCAGGGATCACTTTCACATTGTAATTCAATGTAGAATCATACCTTATTTCTGGAACAGTTAGCGTTGGAAAAGACAAGTAACCAGACAGGTCGAAGAATTGTCAAAAAATGTTTACTTGGGGGTGGAGGGAAAAGTAAACAATTCGTTACTACTGAACTGACGGAATATTTTTACTATCAATTTCACAAATAACTAAAGACAATGCAATCAATCGAAGAAAGGGAAAGAAATTAAAATATAATTACCTTACATGAGAGAATCGCATACTTGGCTTTCGCATAGGGAGTTTTAATTTTCAATTTGTAATAATGTTTTTGGGGATGAGCTTTGTGTATATCTATCTCTCTATCTCTCTCTTATATATATATATATGCATATGTATAGATCTATATATATATATATATATATATGTACACATGGATGTGTATCTATGTATATACATATATATATATATATATATATGTGTATATCAATATATGTATATAGATGCGTATAGATTTATATATATATATATATATATACATATACTAGCTGTACCCGGCCACATGTTGCTGTGGCTCAGTTTGTTTAAATGGGCAAAAAGGAGGAAAATGCATGTTTCTAATATGTTTAATTTTCCAATACTTGTGGATACACAATATTTTTGGTAGTTCCATTTTCTGTGTAGATAAAGAGATTGTCTGGATTGCCAACTTTGGAACAGGCAACATATGATTGCCCATGTGAGAAGCAATCAGTGTGTAAATATAAGCCACACAATTCTAAAGATTGTCCCTGTGCTTTGTTGATCGTGATTGCAAATGCCAATCGAATTGGGAATTGCAATCTCTTAAATTGAAATGACATATCTGTTGGAATCATAGGAATTTGTGGTATGAGGACATCTTCACCTTTGAAAGGCCCTGTCAAAATTTTTGCTTCTATGATGTTGGTCATTAATTTTTTTACTGAAAGACGTGTGCCATTACAAAGCTTAGGCTGGTTAATATTTCACAATAAAATAAATAAAATATTTATTAAACAATAAAATAAATGGGATATCAATAATGAGGAAAAAATTTAAGAATAAGGTTTTAGAATGAAAAGAAATTTACTTACGACTGGACCAACGAAATATGGTTTAAACTTTATTAATGAAAGAAAACTTTTTAAGGAATGTCTTTTGTTGAAGTTAAACAACAAAAAATAAAATAAAATATTTAGTAAACAATTCGTTACTACTGAACCGACGAAATATATGGTTTAGTGTCTTATCAATAATAATAATAAAACGAAAGAAAACTTTTTAAGGAATTTCTTTCGTTGAAGTTAACCAATAAAAAATAAAATAAAATATTTAGTAAACAATTCGTTACTACTGAACTGACGGAATATGGTTTAAGAAAGAAACCTTTTTAATGGATGTCTTTCGTTGAAATTTTGGAAACAATATGTTAGAATAAAAAAAAATTCACTTACTACTGAACCAATGAAATATGATTTAAAGTTTAGTGTCTCTGTTTAAATTAAACAAAAAAGAAAGAAACGTGATAAAGCAGAAAATAAAATCACCTGTAATATTCTTGGAAAAGGGAAGTTATATTTACCTTCATAATTCGAGTTCGGCTTTTCTTGGAGAAAAATGACTTATTAGAAATATTTTTTTTTAATTATTGTAATATTTTTAGATAATAGGTATATAAAAACATTCCTGAATTCAAATAAAATACTCTCAGAAAATTTTAAACCAATTAGTGGTATAAAACTGGAGATTATCGGTTAGTAACAAACATTTACATTTTTATTTATATAGATTTTTGGATAATAAGTATAAAAAAACACTCCTGAGTTCGAATAAAATACTCTCTTAAAATTTTAAACCACTTAGTGGTATAAAACTGGAGATTATCGGTTAGTAACAAACATTTACATTTTTATTTATATACATGTCTTTCCCTGAACTTTAAGAGAAAAAATGTCACATTGAAAAAAGAAAAGAAAATATTTAGTAAACAATTCGTTACTACTGAACCAACGAAATATGGTTTAAGAAAGAAAACTTTTTAATGGATGTCTTTCATTGAAGTTAAACACAAAAAAATATTTTGTAAACAATTCGTTTGAATAAAAAAAAAATTTACTTACTACTGAACCAACGAAATATGGTTTTAAGTTTAGTGTCTCTGGTTAAGTCAACCAAAAAAGAAAGAAAAGTGACTAAGCAGAAAAATAAATCACGTGTAAAATTCTTGTAAACGGAAGTTATGTTTTCACGTTCGACTTTTGTTGGAGAAAAACGACTTATTAAAAATATTTTTTTTTACTTATTGTAATATTTTTGGATAATAATTATATAAAAACACTCCTGAATTCAAATAAAATAGTCACTGAAAATTTTAAACCAATTGGTTTTATAAAACTGGAGATTATCGGTTAGTAACAAACATTTACATTTTCATTTATATAGGTATGTATGGATGTGTGTATATATATATATATATATATATATATATATAAATTTATGTACAAAAACTGCCACCAAAGAAGCAATTTTGCTTCCAGTAAGGTCTTCATCCGATGATGACCCTGGGTTCAGGCATGTTTTCTGGGCCAAAGCATCATTACCACTAACCCAGGGCACCCCAGCAGTATCTCACAATACTACCAGAATTTATTGGATGTTGTTTAATCCATACGAATGCCATATCCGTTCAGATGCAGTTACAGTCTTGTTTTGGATCTTTTTTATATATTCCCTCTTCTTTGCTGGTGTAAGTCCGATTTTGGTTAAAAATGTAGGGGTTGCGTTCAAAATAAAACCTTGACATTCAATCTCAAGAGGAAATATGTCTGTTGACCAGTCATTCTTAGTACACTGTTCACGTAGGTCTCTGTACTTTTCCAATTTCCGCTGATGTGGCCAGTCGATGTTGGTCTCGAAAGGGATTGTTAATTCTGCAATGTTAACTTTTTTTGAATTAACTGCATCCATACAATGTGTTTTTATATATATATATATATATATATATATCTGCATCCATACATGTGTATATATATATATATATATATATATATAAATCCATACATACATATATATATATATCCATACATACGTATATATATATATATATATATACACATACATACATACATACATACATATATCCATCCATCCATACATACATGCATATATATATATATATACATACGTACACATATATACATATATATATATGTATATATATATATCGATCCATATATATATATATATATATATATACATCGATCCATACATACATATATATATATATATATACACATCCATCCATTCATCCATATATATATATATATATCCATCCATCCATACATACATACATATATATATATATATATACACACATCCATCCATCCATATATATATATATATACACACACACATCCATACATACATATATATATATACATCCATACATATATATATATATATATATATATACACATTCATTCATTCATACATACATATATATATATATATATATATATATATACACACATCTATACATACATATATATGTATATATACACATCCATCCATACACATATATATATATATATATATATATATAAATAAATAAAAAAAAATTTTTTTTTAAATAAAAAAAAAAATTATACCCAAAACCTCCGCCAAAGAAGCAGTTTTGCTTCCAGTAAGGTCTTCATCAGATGATGACCCTTGGTTCAGGCATGTTTTCCTGGCCAAAGCATCATTACCACTAACCCAGGGCGCCCCAGCAGTATCTCACAATACTATCAGACTTTATTGGATGTTGTTTAATCCATACGAATGACATATCCATTCAGATGCAGTTACAGTCTTGTTTTGGATCATTTTTATATATTCCCTCTTCTTTGCTGGTGTAAGTCCGATTTTGGTTAAAAATGTAGGGGTTGCGTTTGAAATAAAACCTCGACATCCAATCTTAAGAGGAAATATGTCTGTTGACGAGTCATTCTTAGTACACTGTTCACGTAGGTCTTCATACTTTTCCAATTTCCGCTGCTGCGCCCAGTCGATGTTCGTCTCGAAAGGGATTGTTAATTCTGCAATGATAACTTTTTTGAATTAACTGAACAAATGACGAGATCTGGACGCTGCCGAGTTGATGTTCTTTCTGTTGGCATTAACACGCTAGTCCATGCAACCATCAAGCAATGTTGGTTTGTGCCTATTATTTCTATGTGGAGTTTTCGAAACGTTTCCTTCTTTAACAAATTGTATATTTGTTTTCATACATGAAATTTCATTGGCTGTTTCACAACACATTTTTCAATCTCAGCAATAATCCCTAAGATTTCATTATGTCTCCACGTGTAACTTCTTAGTTTTCAGAGTTTTAAATTTACTAGTGTAGGTAATATGTCGTAAACTGCCTTAATGAGGAAACCTAATTGTTTAGGCTCCATTTGCTTGGTGTCACTCCATGTGATAGTCCTGTCCTTGGTGTTTTCCCACCTCGTCCATGCACCTTGTTTGCGTTGCACCACAGCTATGGCAAGACGTTTGCTTTCCTCAAAATCATGAATCTCTTCTGAAACCATTCTTCGTTTATTCTTTGTGGTCTCTTTCGACCACCACCTTTGTGGGTGAAGACCAAATCCGATTCTCCTGACTATGGTTCCTTTCACTCAATTCACTCAATTTACATATCTCAGGTTGAGATGTGTGTGTATATATATATATATATATATATATATATATATATATATATATATACACATCCAGCCATATATATATATATATATATATATATATATACACACATCCAGCCATATATATATATATATATATATATATATATATATATATATATATACACATCCATACATATATATATATATATTAAACATTCATGCCCAACAACACAACTACAGAAAATTCTCACCGACAACACAACAATATTAGAACATCAAAATAATAAACAAAAACTTCAGATTCTCGAAGCATTACATATTAGAAACCTGCAACCAACACTCAATAGAATTAATTTTCGAACCAGTGCTAATGTACTTAAATGTCTTTAGCTACTGGCACTAATTATAGAATTTCATTTAAAAGCAAACGCCATAATCTTTAACGGCAAAGACGCCCTTACGCAGTAGTAATATGCT
>CAUZXS010004520.1:47500-58131 GCA_963585895.1 Sepioteuthis lessoniana | reverse complement strand
ATCGTTTTTCCGGACGGTCAAGCTTGATAACAATCTTATCTCTGTTGAGAATATTTATAAAAGTTATCAATAAATCAAACATTTAGCTAAAAACGAAAGAAAACTGAAAGAAACAGGCTATAAGAATTAAATTCACGCAGATATTAATTTTCAGTATTATTTTATCAAATAATTACTTTTATTTTTTTAGTTTAAAAAATAAACATACTTAATGCAAAATATTTTAGTAAGTATAAAATTGTTACGATTGTTAAGTTTAGTTTGAAATATTCTTTGAAATAGGATGAAGTATTTGTCTTAGCGACACGATTCAGTTTTTGTATCTCCCATAAAAACAAACAAACGCAGCACTTTTACATACATATATAGAGTTAGTGAATATCATATATATATATATATATATATATATATATATATATATATATATATATATATATATATATATATATGAAGGTTGCAGGAAAAAATATAATCCAAATAGGTGAATATATCATGATGTAAAGTCGACGTTAACGTTTCGGTTTCAGTAACCATCATCAGGACTTGGATATGAAATAGTTCACTTATCGATGGGTGATTGCTGAGATGACAGGAGCAAATGAGAAATATACAACGAAAAGATACATAAACATGCACATAGCGTTCAAAATTCAAAAGTCATCAGAACGTGTTTGGCACGTGGAAAAAGCACCCATCGATATGTGAACTATTTCATATCCAAGTCCTGATGATGGTTACTGAAACCGAAACGTTAACGTCGACTTTACATCATGATATATTCACCTACTTGGATTATGTTTTTTCCTGCAACCTTCATACTGTCGGACTTTATCCATATTTACTTTCATATATATATATATAAGCATTTTTGATTAAATAATTAAGACACGTTTTGCCTATATAATTTTAAGATTCTTTCTAGTTTCCTGATAAGTGTCTCGGTTTCAGGTTGGAATTGGTGGATGAATTTACCAATATTGTCCCGAGCGCTTTCGGACCTTTCCTGGGCCATCATCAGGGCTTAATTGCATGTGTAAAGGGTGTTTTAAAAGACTTTTGAAAGTTTTTAGGTATTTTATAACATAACAAAATTACGTAAAGGCAGAGTTGGATAAAACTGAGATGCTGATGAATTTAAAGAACAGAACACTACCAACGGAAATAGAATATTATCGAGAAATATGGAAGATTTAGAAAAACTAAGAAAAATCTAAAGGCATTTCAAAATATTGTCGCTATTTTCAAAATTAATTCTATTGATTTTAGGGTTTTTTGTTTTTATATGTAGGGCTTCTAGGATTTGTAGTCGTTGCTTATTTATTTCGTGTGCTATTATAGTGATGTTTTCAATTAGAATTTTTCAAAATTTGTATTTGGGAATAGAATGGGTTTTAAGCTGTAAGGCTATGGAGCTAGAATCATTAAGGTGCATTGTAAGACGTCTATACCAGGCCATTGGCCAAATGAGTAGAGAGTTCGCTAATGGTCCAGGAGACCGGGGTTCAATCCCAGGTCGAGTCATGCCAAAAAGACTCAAAAATGGTACTTGATGCCGTCTTGCTTAACACTCAGCATTATAAGGTACGTTTCAAGGGTAAATAAAACAATCCAGGGAATGGAATAGCGCCCTCCCCAACACCTCAGTGTAGTAGCTATTAAAAAGGGAGCCTTCGGGTCACCCTCGACTAAGGTCGTAAGCCGTCTAGAAAGAGTTGCTGTGGTAAGACCAACATACGCATTATTTTCTTTGGAGACACATACTCCCAAGGGACATGTTCATCAATATTCATCTATCTTATAATTACTATGAAATTGGTTTTTGTAGTATAGGTTTATTGATTATTTATGGTTTAAGGTATTTTCTATGTTATGTTATTCAGTTTTATTAATAGATGAACATATACTAAAAAACTTTATTCAAAAATGTTCTCCCTACCGATCCTACCCTAATCATTTACTACCCTTATCATATACTACAACAAATTTAAAACCTCCAACCTAATTATTTCTAATAACACTTCCCTCTCCACTGAACTTCTTGATAGGACAAGCGTCGTTCAAATGTCCCTTGGGAGTCTGTGTCTCCAAAGAAACTAATGTGTATGTTGGTCTTTCCAATACAACTCTTTCTAGACCGCTTATATTGCACCTTAAGGATTCTAGCTCCATAGCCTTACATATTCTATTCCCAAATTCAAATTTCGAAAAAATTCTAGTTGAAAACATCACTATAATAGCACACGAAATAGTCAAAATGTGTCTTTATTATTTAATCTAACATGTTTAAATGAAAGACTGCTGTTCAATCACACACACACACACACACACACACACTCACACACACACACACACACACACACACACATATATATATATATATATATATATATATATAACAAAAGTGTGGAACAATATAGAAGGAACTCGGGTTAATTGAAAGTGAAATAATCGGATCTCTTGGGGAAGTTAAGGAACCTCTCCTCACATGAAAAGACTAGTATCCCTTGTGAATATGATATGAATTGATTTTGAGTGCTAACTCTTACAATAAAAACAATCTTTTATATGATTTGTACTTATAGCCCGCCAATTTGTTCCTGAGATGCCAGGATTTGATGGTTGCTCTCAAATAATCGCAGTATTCGGATGACGTACCTGGAAATAATACAACATATAAAATAGTCTAACTATTTAAATATATTGCATTTGATTGTTTTAAGATTTAAAATTTTTCCGTAAATATTATACTTTTATAGTGAAAAGGGCATATAGAATTGTTTATAATTATGAATAAATTTTATTCAAGTGTATCACGATAACAATTTCAGTTTATTTTTTATTACACGAAAGTACTTTGGTAAAAATATATCTTTGAAAGTTATTAATATTACACACACACACACACACACACACACACATACATACATACATACATACATACATATATATATATATATATATATATATATATATATATATATATATATATATATATATATATATATATATATAATCTTTCATACAACATGCTAAAATAGAAGCTTTTTTTTAAATAAATAAACGAAAAAGTGACACTAACTATTCCAATAATATTTTTTCCATAAATAATTTATTTCATAAATATATCATCCCTAAAGTTCTACATGCCTCAACATTGCTTACAGTACCAGCTGTTACTAAATAGTCACCCATCTTAGTCTAGTACAAACTCAAGTTAACTTAAATGATCAAACTAAAACCCGTGTTTCCAACGTGACTTCACTCAAAGTCTAAGAGAATTCTAACTTGCCTGAGATTATTCAGATTCTTTAAGTTCAAATTCAGATCAAGTTTTCAGCTTGCACCCTATTTCCTGGGGAGTTCTCCATTTCATGTTAAGAGATCGTATTCAATTGGCACTAACTCGTATAGAAATTTCGGCCAATATATAGGCATCTAAATATCATCACTGTATTATATATTACTCGAACGTGTACAGATCTCCATTTAAATTTTAAGTTAAAAAACAAAACTTAAATTTGGATATTTTCTTATATAACCTGGAATTGTTCAAGACAAATAGTACATTTGTAATTTTTAGATAGGAGACAAAAAAAAAAAAACTTGCACGAAGAGAACTGTAAACTGAGTATGATGGGTTCTGCATTAGCATAGATGTTTGTTTTTTTTTCAAAAAACATTTCGTTCAAAATCTAACAGTTTGATTTCATAATCCTATTTTCAAATTAGTTCTGACTTGTCTTGACTGCTATTGTAAATATTCTTCCGTCTTCATTTAGATTTTAAAATTTTAACATAAAAATTCAGTCTATATATATCATCATCATCATCATCATCATCATCATCATCATCATGTCGAGCAGCTAGCACAGCCCTCTCTTATACATATATATATATACATATATATAGACAGACAGACAGAGACAGAGAGGGTCATTTATTTGCAAAATAAAGAGTGCTCGAAAAGACTGATAAACCATATGTATCAAAGTTAAGATAGCATATACATAAACTAACGGCACTTAGTGACTGTCAGTGTCTTGCCTATGCAATCATCGAACCAAGTTCGCATAGGTGAAAAACTAACAATCTCTGAACACCATTGACTATGTGTCTACGCTATCCCAACTTTATATATATATATATATATATATAGAGAGAGAGAGAGGTTATTTTCATTTTATAATGGAGAATGGTATCAAGCGAGTTACTTAGGCATAGACAAAAATAGACATCACTAAACTATTGTCATAATCCGTGATAGAACTAAAAATTGTCGTTAGCTATCTCTTAATAAGACATTCTTCCAGACTTTATATATATATATATATATATATATATATATATATATATATATATATATATATATAAGTGATGATAAAGTCTTTCTTTGATACCAAAAATGTAGAGACCATTTTATGGTGATTGCAGCGCCACTAATAATGAAAATATTCTAACTTCGACAGAATACTACATTTATGTTTCAATCTCGCATAGTTTTTTTCCCCCCAAAGATCTGATTGTACATAAACTTAGCTTACTTTGAAACAAGGCCAGAATTACTGCTTACTCAGTGAAAATATAACTCACTAGTAATGGTTTGTTAACGAACGTAGCTAGCTATTTCACCTCGTAAGTCATTCTAATAAAACAAAAGTAATGGATTCTCTCTCTCTCTCTCTCCCTCTCTCTCCCTTTGTGTGTGTGTGTTTGTGTGTGTGTGTTTGTGTGTGTGTGTTCAACGGAAGTGAATGTGGCTTCACAATGAGAAAATTATTCTCGGTCTTAATGGCTAGATGACTTTTACTATCACATGTAAACAAATATGTCTAAGATGAAATCCAAGTTTTCATTTATTTTTACTTATTCATTTAATTATTTTTTAATAATAATAATAATAATAATAATAATAATAATAATAATAATAATAACAGATTCTATGTATCAAGAAAAGAAGGAGGGAGAAGACTCACCAGCATTAGATATTTTATAGATGCAACTCGAGAAATATACAAAAAACAGCAAAAAACGACTAATTTCAGTTACCATCATCATCATTATGTCGTGCCGCCTGCACGGATATCCCTGATCCTCTCTGCCACTTCTCTCTATCGTTCATCGCCTCTGGCACAGTCTTCAGGGCTACATCCCGTATCCTCACATAGCTGCTGTGTGTATGTATGTTCGAGCCGGTCGTCTTTCTTTTGCTCGGCCATATGTGGGGGTCCATAGGAGTACAACACTTATGAGCTCGTCCCGGCTTCTCCAGTAGTGTCCTGCATGTCTGGTTTGTCTAACTTAGTTTTCGTGATGGGAGGTAGGTGGCCGTATAGTTGATGCTTTGTGGGGTGTTGCCGCCAGGACCTGTTCAATATTGCTCCAGCATTCTTGTGTAATTGCCGTCTAGCTTTTTCTCCATACGTTTAGTTAGCGTCCGTGTGGTGCATCCATATAGCAGTATCGACACGACCGCTGCTTGGAAGAACCTACGTTTCATTTTATCGGTCAGGTCTCACATCCATATGATCGATAGCTTATCAATAGCTGTCCATGCCTTCGTTAGCCGCGTGTCGATCAGTTTCACCAATATCAATAAAAATAACTTTAGGACAAACTGTAAAACAACAAAATCGAATGTGAATTTAAAAAATTATGTAATAAACAAAGGAACTTACTCACGAGATGACATAGACATGGCTAAAAAGGAGAAACCTCAAGAGAGAAAATGAATCTTTTTTTAATAGCATCCCAAAATAATGACATACAGACCAATTATGTCAAAGCGAAAATTGATAATACACCACAGAAGAATAGCAAATGTAAGTCACAAAGATGAAACGATTAATCACATAAAAAATAAATGCAGTAAACTGGCCCAAAGGGAATACAAAAATTGATAGGAAAAGTAATTCACAGAGAATTGTGCAAGAGATTAAAATTTGACCATATACTAATATGATACGCAAAGCAGAATCTGTTTCTAGAATTTTGAGTTAGAAACGGATCACCCGATCTCAGTTGTAAGACTAAACCAAGAGTTAATTAACAAGAAGAAAAAAACCCTTGTCGTTTAATGGATTATGGTGATACAATGGATCACAAAATGAAGACAAAATAAAACGAAAATATTGACAAATATCCTAAGCTTTTCAGTGAGCTGAAAAAGTTGCAGAACATGAAGTTGATATCACTCTCGCTAGTACTCTTGAAACGGTCCCCAAGGGATTGGGAAAGAGACGGAAGGAACCTGAGATGAGAGGAAGAATCGAAAGGCAGTCCAAGCCCATATGAAAAACAAAAAATGCACTCTGCAGAACTGCTCATCTCCTAAGGAAAGTGACAATTAATGTGAATTGAAATGTAACACCCAGAAGAGGCAGCAAAAAGCATAAATACATAAAATACTTTTAATCACTACCTTCCCTCACGCTTGGTCTTGGGTAAAGACCCAGTGAAGGATTGTACGAAATATAGAGTAAAGTTCAAAATTATTAATAATAATAATAATAATAATAATAATAATAATAATAATAATAATAATAATGATAATGATAATAATAATAATTATAATAATAAACAAACAAACATATTAAAGATAGCGCCAAAGTTTTCCATAAAGCCATGAGGGGTGTTACATATTTAATTATCGGTTTATTTATTTGTTTTAGAATCAATACATTGAATTTTCAGATTAAATTGAAACAGAAAAACTTCATTGTTATGAGATTAAAAATTTTGACTAAAACTTAAAAACAGCTAAATTTAACTGTTCTTCCCAGAAATAATTCTAATAAAAAAAGAAAAAAAAAAAAAAGAGAAGAAAAAGGAATGAAAACTAATATTAATAAACCGTGTGTAATAATGAAAATATTTCATTTTATTATATCTTAACAACATAAAGAGCATTACTAGTTATCTTACAGCTGAGGAATATATCAAATAAAGATTTTGCCATTCAAGAGATCAAGAATGATGAAACTGTTGACTACTACTACTACTACTACTAATACTACTACTACTACATATAATAATAATAATAATAATAATAATAATAATAATAATAATAATAAATTACTTCATCTAATAATTCCAGAGTATTGTTCATGTCTTTAATTGACAGATGATGTGCCAAAAAATATTTTTTTAGGAAAAACTAATATTATTTCTTTAGTTCTCGATTGGCAAAAAGTAATTTATAATCAGCTGTATTCAAAACAATGAATTTTAAAAGTTATTATTATTATTATTATTATTATTATTATTATTATTATTATTAAGCATTTAAAGCATGTACGTATGTAAACTATGTTTCGGAGTGCTTTTTCTTTGTTCTACCTGTCGAATGTATAGCAAAAAATGTGTACCAGATGACGATGTCCATTGGTAAGAAGAATTTCTCCTTTCTTTGACTCTGTGTTTTGGAAAAACAGGAGTCAAGAAAAAGGGAATCCCAAAACAAGCTGACCTTTAAGATGGATGTTAATTGATGAAGCATCCAAGCTCAAAATGGAACTTTTATTTTTTTTTGTTTTGTTTTGTTTTTGTTTTTGTTTTTTTGTTATGGTGGGGGAGTAGGACGAATAAAAGACGGGGAAAGGGTGTGATGTAGACCGATGAATGAAAGACGAGGGTGCAAACTGATGTTGCAAAGACTAAATTGTTAAAAGTTTTTCCGAATAAGTGCATGCGAAATGTTTGAAAGACATGGGAATATAATGAGAGACAAAGAATGCAGAGAGAGAGAGAGAGAGAGAGAGAGAGAGAGAGATAGATAGAGAGAGAGAGAGAATGTGGGGCGAGAAGCCAAGCAGGTAAAGGTCGTGGATTGAAGGTGGAGGTGGTGGTGATGATGCCGTTAAGTGTGAGGAGGTTTCCTCCATTTTCCTTAACGAATCACTGGAAAGCCGTTAAAAGGGGGGAGGTAGGGGGGAGGTATTCGAATAGAGAAAGAAGTAGACGGAGGCAGACACGCAACGAACGAACGAACGAACGAACGAACGAAAGAAACGGGGGAGACACGTACGCGCACCAGGCAAGCAAGTTGGATCGTCAAGCAGGCAATACAAGAAGGAGAGGCAGCTTAGGAGAGGCGGTTGGTTGGACAACGAATGGGGAATTGTGTATAGAAATAATGTCCAGAGAGATCTCCCGTTGGCCGTCAGCGTTGGAATGCGCTTGTGGTTGCTGCAAGGGAGGTGTTTGGTAGGGGCTAGGGAAAGAAAGTCTAGCAGAACCTAGCGGGGACGAGGAGTAGGGATTGTAAAAAGGAGGGAAAGACTGTAGTCGTCATGGCCAGGTCTTAAACGATATCGCCTTCAGCTAAAAAGATTCTTATCTTTATTGGGATAAGGAACTTAAAGTTAAATAACGAAGAAGTTGACAAAAATAAACTTGAACCAAAGTAGCGGAGAATTATAAATATTTCTGCTTCATCTTTAATTTTATTAAATTGTATATTCTTAGAAATACAGAGGTAAATATCACACACACACGCATACATACATACATACATACATACATACATACATATTAGGAAGTGTAAGCATATGCATAAGAATATCTCTGTTCATATATATGCCTCTCTCTCCTTCTCATCCCTCTCTCTCTCTCTCTCTCTCTCTGTATATATATATATATATATAGAGAGAGAGAGAGAGAGAGACAGTGAGAGACAGAGAATAAAACTGAAAGAATGTGAAAAGAAGGATAAGTACATGACCTTGCTAGAGAAGTGAAAAATCTATGGAACATGAAGGTGACAATTATACCAATCGTGATTGCTGCTTTTGGCACGGTAACTAAAGGATTATTAAAGGAATTGGAGGACTAGAAAAATGGAGGACGAGTGGAGACCATCCAAGCTACAGCATTAATGAGAACGGCCAAAATACTGAGAAGAGTCCTGGAAACTTGAGAAGACTTGCTGTCACTCAAACTCCAAAGAAAGACCATCAGCTAAAACTGATGTGAAAAACTTTAATATATATATATATATATATATATATATATATATATATAAATCAACGAATAGATAGAGAATATATATATATATATTCCCTGTCTATTCGTGAATTTTTAACGAGCCGACTATGCAGAGGTTTTAAATACAACTACAGAATAGATTTTAGGATTTATAGTTTTCTTCCTTAGTTTTTTGGGTTTTTTTTTTTTTTCATATTTTCATTTTTTTTTTCTTTTTCATCAGAACATTTTTAGAACAATGAATTAAATTTCCGCATTATGGTTCCTACATTTTCTCAAAATTAAAAAAGTTTTGAAAAAATCCTATTTTCTACGTTATAACCACAATAACTTAGTTTGCAGGTTCTTATAATCAAAAATGAACACTGAGACCCAAGTTCAAAACTTGAGTGATGCTGTTTTCATTCTACATAACACTAATACCCTTAGGGAGTATGAATCCAATTATTATCAGTAGTAGGCTACACAGGGCTCTTTAAACTAGCTATGGCAACCTATTTAGGAGAAGGAAAACTCTAAATTCAAACCTGTTAAACTCCGTATAAAAATTGACTTGTGTTGCAACCTGCCCGTACGAATGGGTTGAGTAAATACATGTAATTTAACATATCAACTAACATCTAATTTTAATTTTTTTAAACCAGCTACTTAAAAAAAAACTCTTGTAAACATATCGCTTCTTGGTCTTTTGGCTTATACCAAAGTGAGATAACCGAGCCAATAGATCGAGATGCATCAAAAGCTTCTGGTTTAGTTCCAGGAGGCCATCCCGACCAGTCAGCACCTGCTCCCTTGCCTAAAAGGGCTGGGTTTATTGCGTGGTGCCTGAGGCGCCTAACAAAGAGAATGCCGACAGAATTTTATGCAATTTTAAAACATACTGCTGTGGAAGACTTGCTTCCTGCGTGGCATCCTATCTTGTATCTATTTTAGCTTGGCTAGGAGTAAAAAAAACAAAAAAAAAACTCCCTATTGACATATAATAAGTGGGGTTATTCGGCTAGTTTGCACTATTTTCCCAGTTAAACGAGTTTAATGATTCACTTCATGAAATGCATCGAAATCATTTTTTTCTACCAAGTCCAATTGTTTCTTTAATAGAACATTTGTACTCAGTCACCAAGTAATCTCGGTTACAGCAAATTTGTAAATTTTTCTCATATATTTTCAACCAAAAATCTTAGTCTAACCAAAAACTATGGAGGAGGCGTTCTTGGTGTAACTTTAATCGTCGATAAGAGTTCAAATTCTGATTAAAGCTTTTTGACCTTTTACATAGCGAAAGTTATGGATTCAAATCTTCTCCTGTCTGTAGCTATGGGTAAACAGTTGGTCAGACTGATCTTTTTAATTATTGTAAGAGAAAGAAAACGAATTAAAACCAGCTCTGCTCCCTATAAAAATTGACCAACGTCGTATCATGTTCGTGGAGGGGGACTGAGTAAATACATTGATGAAACTCTATATATTAAAAAAATCGCACTGCAGTTGAGAATAGAATCAAACGAGTCAACAATAAAAATATAATGGTATCTAGATTTCAACGATTAAATATTTTAAACATGATAAAAATTAATAATTGTTACATATTTTTTTCATCAATTCTGTGAATAAATCATTTATGAATGTTAAGAAAGAAGCTATACCTA
>CAUZXS010004520.1:37500-42500 GCA_963585895.1 Sepioteuthis lessoniana | reverse complement strand
CAAGGTGTAGGGGAGGGCGCTACTCCATTCCCAGGATTGCTCCACTTTACCCTTGAACCGTACCTTATAATGCTGAGTGTTAAGCAAGGTGGTATCAAGTTCCATTTTTAAAGTCTTTGGTATGACTCGACCTGGGATTGAACCCAGGTCTCCCGGGCCAGTTGTAGCTGTTCATTTAAACCTCAAATCATAAAAATTGGTCAGTCCTCTCATTAGATGTATAGCAATAACATAGTGAATTTTCAAGAGTCGACGACAATTTTAAATGCCTGTACAAAAAACTCTGGAAACTTATTGAAGGCACCACGTATATATATATATATATATATATATAATTGAAATACATTCATACTTAAAAAACATACAACATACATGAATGCAAATTTACATCTACATATGCGCTATAACCAAAGTTGTACGATTTATTTATAAACAACAAATATAACTTTGTTATTAAAACATGTATATATATATATATATAAGTGTGTGTGTGTGTGTGTGTGTGTGTGTGTGTGTGTGTGTGTGTGTGTGATACATATATATATAGTATTAAGAAACATATATATACATAAATAAGAGAGAGACAGATAAACTGAGATAGATAGATTGATAGATAGATGCAAATCATCAGCAGACAAAGAACGATGAAAATTAAAACTGTTTTTACTCTAAAGTTACTAAAGTAGCGAAAACTATTTACCACACAGAATACTTGAGACACACCAAATACATTTAGAACATAAAGAATATACAGGAAGAAATCAGAACTTATTTCAATATTCCGTTAATATGTATGTGTCAAACCAAAGAATTATTAATGCACCACGCCATATATATGAGTAAAGTTGGCCAACCGTAGTCAAAGGTGACCTTAAAGCTCCCTTTTCGATAGCTACTACTCCGAGGTATAGGAGAAGGCACTACTTCTTTCCCTGGATTGCTCCACTTTACCTTTGATACATACCTTATAATGCTGAGCGTTATGAAAGGAAGTATCAAATACCATTTTTTGAGTCTTTTGTATGACTTGACCAGAGATTGAACTCCGGTCTCCCAGCCCATTGGCAAACATACTGCCAACAATGCCTACACACACACACACACATACACACACACATACACACACACACACACACACACACACACATGTATATATATATATATATATATAGTAAGTAAAGTTGGCGACCTTAGTAGAGGGTGACCCGAAGGCCTCTTTTCAATGGCTACAGCACCGAGAACCAGGCCATTAGTACTATAAGTACAGTTTTCGCCAATAGCCCGGGAGACTGGGGTTCAATCCCAGGTCCTGTCATACCAAAGACTCAAAAAAGGGTACTTAATGCCGCCTTGATTAACGCTCAGCATTATAAGGTAAGGATCAAGGGTAAAGTGAAGCAATCCAGGGAATAAAGTAGCGCCCTCCCCAAGACCTCAGGGTGGTAGCTCTTGAAAAGGGAGCATATATATATATATATATATATATATATATATATATATATATATATATCATGTTGATTGCCTGCGAATTCAAAAACTTAAGATATATATATATATATATATATATATATATATATATATATATATATATATATATAAATGAAGATAAAGATGAAACTGTAATGCTCTCAGAAATATAAGAAAGAAATGAATCTAAATAGTGTAATACACTTGTATATATATATATATATATATATATATATGTGTGTGTGTGTGTGTGTGTGTGTGTGTGTGTGTGTGTGTGTGTGTGCGTACATATATATATATATATATATAGTGTGTGTGTGTGTGTTTGTCAGTGTGTGTGTGTGTGTGTGTGTGTGTGTGTGTACGCAAAAAAAATCTACGTGCTATAATCTCAAAGCACTGCTTACATTCCTATATACGTGTTTGTATATATGTATGTATGTATGTATGAATGTATGTATAAGCTCAAAATAAACCATGAACGCTAGAATGTCAAAAAAAGAGCGAGGAATACTGTATTCTTGTCGGGTGTGTAAACAGAAATAATTTTCATAAAAATACAAAAAAAAAAAAAAAAAAGAATACGGAATCGAACGAAATATGTGAATAAAATATCAAGTAACCCATGAAGAGGCGAGAAAATTTTTTTCAATTTGTAAAAGAGAAAAAAAAGGAGAGGGGAAAATAGCGTAAATAATAAAAATAATGACAATAAAAATAGTGAAAATATTTAGGAAATGAGTGGAATTTATTTATTTATTTATTTTTTAAAAAAATTAAGAAATAATATTAAAAAATATGAATACGCATGCGCGAGAAAAATACTGAGAGGCGTTGAATGGAATAAATATCATGAATTTTACATTTTTGAAAATAAATGGGTCACTCTAAGCCCGGGTAGTGGTATATTTTTGACAGAAAGGCTACCCAAAGCATGTGTACGTAGGCGCGCGCACACACGTTTGCACGCACATACTCATGCACACACATATATGTGTGTATGTATATATATGTTTATATTCATACACACACATACTCATGCACGTGCGCACAAACACACATACACACACATACACACACGCACACACACACATACACACACACACACACATATATATGAATGTATTATCGCAGTGCTTTGAGGTCATTGTTCTAATGAGTAGAGTGTTCGGCAATGGTCTGGAAGACCTGGGTTCAATCCCAGGTCGAGTCATACCAAAGACTCAAAAAATGGTACTGGATGCCGCTTTGTTTAACACTCAGCATTATAAAGTAAGGATCAAGGGTAAAGTGGAGCAATCCAGGGAATGGAGTAGCGTCCTCCCCTACACCTCACTGTAGTAGCTAGTGAAAAGGGAGCCTCCGGATCACCCTCGGCTATGGTCACCAACTTGACTTTTTACTTATATATATATATATATAGAGAGAGAGAGAGAGAGGGGGGGAGAGGTATAAGTAAACCATTAACATCATGATGGCTTTGCTTTGTGAACAAAGATCAAGGCCAGTAGCAATGGGAAAGGACACACACACACACACACACACATATATATATATAAGTGTGTGTATTCATGTATATGTATGTGTATGGATAAATGGATTGACACTGATTGGACTAGGTAGCCAAATTTGAAGAGACACACACACACCCCAACACACACACATACACACAAGCTGGTCTGAATTTAGAATCTTCTTTTTCTTAGACTAATTGCCTTACTAAAGCTAAAGAATGACAGTCTGCCCTACTACTTACCAATATCTGGAGGGTGAAATGATGGATTCTCGTGCAGGATTTGTACCACCGATTCTATTTTCTTATGTCGATAACCGTTCCTCTAAGCACACTTTCCAAATAAAGTCTGGGTAACTAATTTTATTGAATTACACTATATTATGTTTTGAAAATGAAAAATGAATTAATCCAAAGTGAAGAATTTAATATGAAAGAAAGTCGACGTTATAACGTTTCGATTTTAAAGAGCCATTATCAGGACTTAGAGAAAATGTTATTGAGTTTCGTTAGATCACCATTGGATGTTTAATGAAATATAAAACAAGGGAGAATATTATACAGAGAAAGAGGGGCACCAACCGTTTTATCCATAAATCGGGGTTCATATTTTTTAAAAATATCATGTGTCTGTGTAAGGCAATGATGTAAAATAAAGGGAGCTATCAAAAGATATAAAGGATTATTATGTTGGTTTCATCAGTTTCATGATAAATCTAGCCCTGAACTCAAGTAAACTACTGATCTAAAGCAAGTTGTGAGAATCGCTTGTTTCTGTGTGTCCCTTCTTCGCAAAATTCACTTAAAACAAAGAAACTACACATAACTTTCTTAAAATGTATCATTTTTTTTTTTTTTTTTCGTTTAAGGGTAACCAACATAGTATCTTAATAAGATTTTCATTTCCAGATTAACTATTATTTTGTAATAAATTATACAATACTATTATTAATATTATTAACATTATATTCAATTCCTTCTCAGAATGTAGATAAATCTTAAAGCAAAGTTTCTGGTTCTTTTCCGGGATTACAAGCCATGAAGCTTAGTTTCTTTGTAGACCCACCCCTAACATACATTCTTTTAGTATCTGTCGGTTTCTCCTGGCGATAGGCGAAATACGGTTCATAAAGATAATAATAATATAAGATGAACTAACATCTATTCACTGATACTAGTAAACCCATTCCGTTTTGTTTTGTTTTGTTTTGTTTTCTGACGCAATAATAAAGACCAAGTTTAACTCTATCATCTCCAAGTTAATTTCTATTTGAACTTGATGTGATTTTATGCTTGGTACTGTTATTATAACGTTCAGTCAGTGGTCTGTTTGAAAGTACTGCCTCTAACCAACAGTTTACCAATGACTCCTCCAATTAAGAAGTATAAGATTCAACTGGTACAAACTTGATTGATGAAACTTATTGTGATGAGTTCTAATTTAGTTTTCGGTCATGCGTGGATGGTCTCATATTCGAACAATGCAAATCAAAACTGAACTGTAGCCTGGTGTTCGGGGTTTCCCAATTAGTACCTCCCCATTGCACCGATAATATAACCAGAAGTAGAACCTGAGGACAGCCACAAGTTCGACTAAACTGGATAATTTCTGGGAGACCCACCTTAAAATGTGACCTAGTGACGTAGGCTGTATCTGTTGGTTATATATTTTACCCACGCCAAAATGCTTATCATGAGTCATATTTGTCATTAAGATGCAGTAAATATGTATCAATAATTGACCATTTATCAAAGTTTATTTAACCTTCTTCTTCTTCTTCTTCTTCTTCTCTTCTTCTTCTTCTTCTTCTCTTCTTCTTCTTCTTCTTCTTCTTCTTCTTCTTCTTCTTCTTCTTTTTATTATTATTATTATTATTATTATTATTATTATTATTATTATTATTATTATTATTATTTCTTTTTTTCCCTTGTTCTTTTCTATTTTTTTTTCTTATTGAAATTCTCTTTCTTATTCTAATTTCCTCTCTTTCCTTCTCTGACTTCTTCTTCCTCCTCCTCA
>CAUZXS010004520.1:0-32500 GCA_963585895.1 Sepioteuthis lessoniana | reverse complement strand
TACAATTTACATTTGTTTTTCATTACTTATAAATAAATGACTAGATGTGATTACTTGTAAACATGTATTTTTATCTTAAAGTCTTATACATTGTATGTTTGCCTGCCAGTTTCTAATCCATACCATCTACCAAATGTTTGTGCCTTCGAGACAATAGATGAGTATGTGTTTGTGCATACGTACATCTTCATGCTAAAATTGTCATGAGGGAAGTATTTGGAGAGAAAAAAAGTTTCTTCACATAATTTAATTTTATCACCGACACAAATGAAAGTCAAATAAGTGACATTCCAAATATTTAAGAAAACAAATAGCAAGACCCTCGCTGTATCATATCAAATATTGTAACTTAGTCGACATATTTCATAATCAGATTTTCAGTATTTTAGTCTATCAATGTCTTTTCAATGGTTTAAAAATAAAATTCCAAAATCAGTATTTCATACCAAATCAAGCTGAATCCAATAGATACGAATTCCAAAAACTAGTTTAGTTTCATAACGAATTTCTATCTATCTATCTCTGTCTATTCCTATCAATCTCAGCCGATTTCTCTACCTCTCTCCCTCCCTCCCTCCCTCTCTGTCTGTCTGTCTGTCTGTCTCTCAATATATATATATATATATAAAAAGTTGGCGACCTTAGTCGAGGACGACCAGAAGGCTCCCTTTTCAACAGCTACAACACCGAGGTGTAAGGGAGGGTGCCACTCCCTTCCCTGGATTGCTCCACTTTACACTTGATACGTACCTTATAATGCCGAGTTTTAAGCAAGGAGATATCAAGTACCATTTTAAAAGTCTTTGGTATGACGTGACGTGGGACTGAACCCAGGTCTCCCGGACCATTGGCGAACACTCTGCCCACTCGTCCAATGAGCCGGTTATATATATATATATATATATATATATATATATATATATATATATATGTGTGTGTGTGTGTGTGTGTGTGGTCCAATTTCTCTGAATTAATCATTTTTTGATTTTACTCACACACTTATTCTTCTAATTTTGGTTATGAATTAAAATTTTGTTAAGAAAGTGAACCCTTACAGAAACTATTTTTATTTAGCAATGGTTACCGTATTTATCTTGCAAGCCATTGTAGCCTTATTATGGAATAATCAGATGAAAATATTGTCAGTCCTTGCATGGCAATGTTGCTTTTTCATATCATTACAATTGTACTGAATCCCAACCGCTAAGATTCTCCACTATCATTGTCTAGTGTCAGCCTATTTTAAGTTATCTAACTTTTCCATTGGGTTTCCAGCTAAAAGAACCAAATAAGACCGTCCCGCCGATCACTTTGATTGAAATGATTTATTTCATCATTGTTCCAATGTTATAATACTAAAATTAGTTAAACTTAATCAGCAAATCTTATCTTGGATGTATTTAGTAATCATTTACCACACTTAGTTTGATTGTGGCATAAGGCCAGGAATAAGGCCAACTCAATGAGAATTGAACTTATTTATAATGGTCTTCTAGCTTAGCCTTTTATCTAGAAAACCAAGAGAAGTACACTCAGGATCTATTTCGTAGGATAATAGTCCTGTGAGACAGGTAATCGCTAAAATCTTTACTATTTCAACATACATTTTCTTCGATATTTGGGATGTAGTTGATCATATTTAGTTAAATATTATCAAGGATATTTGACTTTGTAATAAAACTTTTTAAAAACTTTCCCATAATAATTGTTTCATTTACTTGTAAATTTCATGTATGAAATATGACAATTATTTATGAAATAAAAGGGTTGCTATTATCTTACTCTTTGTGAATTTTTGCACCGGAAGTAGCTAGTGGCCTGTACTGAAGTTTGAGACTCAACAAGTTTCTTCAGTTCTCCATGGCTCTTCTGAGTATTTTAGACGTTCTCATTTGTGCTAGATAGTCGCAATCCTTCGCCGGATCTCAAACTCTCCGTCTCATTTCCAGGTATAATGGCAAGGATTCCTGGACTCTTTTTAGTATTTTAGCCGTTTTCAATTGTACTGGATAGTTGCAATGCTTTGTCGCATCTCAAATTCTCCCACTCTAATTTCCAGGTATTATAGTAAAGATTCCTTGACTCTTTCGGGTATTCTAACCGATCTCAGTAATGCTGTTGTCTCGATGATTTCCTCTCTGATTTCCAATTCCTCCAGCCCCTTCTCCAACCTCTCGGGAATTGTTCCAAGCATAACAACCACAATTGGTAATACCTTGACCCTCATTTTCTACGGCTTTTTACGTTCTCTGGCAAGATCTAAGTATTTGCCCATCTTTTCGCTTTCTTTTTTTATCATTATTATAATTAATTATTATTGTTCACTCATTAGAGCTTTTCACATCAGCAATAGCCGATGTTTTTTCACTGAAGTCTGAGTGATAGCAAGTCTCATCAAGTCTCGAGGACTCTTCTTAGTATTCTGGCAGTTCTCAACAATGCTGTCGTTTGGATGATCTCCACTCGTCCGCCAACCTCCAAGTCCTCTAGTCCCTTTAGTAATCCCTTAGTTACTATTCCAAACGCACCTATTACAATTGGTATGATTGTCACCTGCATGTTCCACAGTTTTTTCAGTTTCCTTGCAAGATCGAGGTATTTATTCTTCTTTTCACATTCTTTCTGTTTTATCCTGTAGTCTGCCGGGACAGCAAAGTCGACTATTTTGCAAGTTCTCTTTTTTTTGCTGATTATTATAAAGTCTGGTCTCCTGGCCGGGATTAGGTGATCCGTTTGTATATTAAAGTCCCATGGGAGTTTATATGAGTCATTTTCTAGGACAGGTGCTGGGTTGTGCATATACATTATTATTATTATTATTATTATTATTATTATTATTATTATTATTATTATTATTATTCCTTGAGATATTTTTTCACATCAGTGTTGGTTGATGGTCTTTCACTGGAGTCTGAGTGATAGTAAGTCTCCTCAAGTCTCCAGGACTCTTCTCAGTATTCTGGCCGATCTCAGTAATGTTGTAGTTTGAATGGTCTCTACTCGTCCTCTTATTTCCAAGTCCTCCAGTCCATTTATTAATCATAAGTGAATGTACCGAAAGCACCAATTATGATTAGTATAAACATCACTTTCATATCCCATAGTTTTTTGATTCCCAAGCAAGGTTGAGGTAATTATTATTACTATTATTATTTACTTCTTTAGAATTTTCACATCAGTGTTAGCTGATGGTTTTTCACTGGAGTCTGAGCGACAGCAAGTCTCCTCAGGTCTTCAGGACTCGTCTCAGGATTCTAGCCGTTCTCAGCAATGCTGTCTTTTGGATAGTCTCTACCCGTCCGCCAACTTCAAAGTCCTCTAGGCCTTTTAATAATCATTTAGTTATTGTGCCTAAAGCACCAATCACAATTAGTACAATCGTCACTTTCATGTTCCATAGCTTTTTCAATTCTCTAGCAAGGTCGAGGTACTTATCCTTCTTTTCACATTCCTTCAGATTTATTCAATGGTCCGCCGGGACAGCAAAGTCGACAATTTTGCAAATTCTCTTTTTTTTTTTTTTTTTTGTTGATTATTATAAAGTCTGGTTTTCTGGCCGGGATTATGTGATCCGTTTGTATCTCAAAGTTATTATTATTATTATTATTATTATTATTATTATTATTATTATTATAATTATTATTATTATTTTGAGAGATTTTTTTACATCAGCGTTAGCCGATTGCCTTTCATCGGAATTTGAGTGACAGTCTCCTCAAGTCTCCAGGACAATATTCAGTTGTTTGGCAAATGTTAACAATGCCGTAATTTGGATGGTTTCTACTGGTCCTCTTATTTCCAAGTCCCCTAGTCCCCATTATTATGCGAGATATTACACCAATACTAACAAGTGATGATTATTTGATTGGATAAAAAAAGTGTTCACTTTAGCTTGTAAGATCGTCACACAATGAAATATATCAATAAAGTCACACTATTAAAATATGTTTTTATACTCGTATGTCATTGAATGAATAATATTTAGGTGGCAGTATAACATGATTTAATATTCAGATTGTCTTAAACTTGCCTTAAAGTTGAACATTTTTTAATCCAGAAATCATTGACTTCATTTGAAAGACATTTACTTTTAAAATTAGATTTGTATATGAAGGGCTTACGGTGTAGTTCAGTATCCTATATGGAAAAGATAACTTCAAATTATAAGGTTTTCCGGCGTGCGAATAGTTCACCATGAACTTAAAAGCAAAATTTTCATCTCCTTGCTTTTTCTCTTCCTTAAATTTCGCACTGCAGGGTCTCACTAAGATGCACGCATGCGCAAACACGCCTCCACACACAGAATCATATGAATGCACGTAGCTGCCTATCAATACGCATGCACGTATTCACCAGCGAAACGGACTTTCTTTTATAGTTTTTATATGTTTCTTATTTGCTTTCTTAATAGAAAGGGAAGCAGATTTGAGACGCATGTACAAAGAGCCATACATCTTTTCTATCTTACTTTCTCAAAACTCTTTTCTGTACATTCACGGTTTTTTTTTGTTGTTTTTGTTTTGTTTTTGTTTTTGTTTTTTTGTTTTTTTCTTCTATGATAATCCATTGTCTTTACACACGTCATGTTTGATATTCTTCTCAAGTTATCGTCTTCATCTTTCATCTAGTCCTTCTATCTTATTTTTCCTTCCTTCCTTCCTTCCTTCCTTCCTTCCTTCCTTCCTTCCTTCTGTTCTTCCTTCTGTTTCCCTCTTTTCTATATCTACTCTCATTTACACTTTCCTTGTTTCCTTTCTTTTTTCCCTTGTTCAATTCTCTACTTTATTCCCTACTTTTTTTCCTTTCTTCACATCTTCCTCTTTTTTCTCCTTTCCTTCTTTCTCTACTTCCATTCCTTTTCTTCTTTCATTCCTTCTTCCATCTCCACCCTCTTTCCTTCCTTCATTTCCTACCCTCCTTCTTCCCTTTTTTTCTTCCTTTCATTCCTTCCTTCTTTTTTTATTTTACTACTGTTCATGTTCAAATAGTAATCACAAAGACAATTATTTCTCTTGTTGCACTCTGAGATTTATCGCAAGACATCATTGCCCTGGTTAACTCCTGCAGCAATGGACGTGAATTGTGCGTTACAACGCAAAGAACGTCATCTAAAAAAAAGAAAAAAGAAAGAAAGAAAGAAAGAAAAGCAAAGCAAAGCAAAGAAAAAAGCACTTGTTCATCTTCAGAGCTTGAATATCAGTAGAATAAACTACAAATAATTCAAAAATATCAATTGCAATATTAACTGTAATTCATACTGACTTTATTAAGTGCAAAATCATAATCAACAAGTCGCACTGAGAGCATCGGGTTACCTGACACTTTCAGGCTATCCGTCCCAAACATTCATGGCTCTTAGGTCTTCTATGTTGTATACAGTGTCCATACAAAGCAAATGCATTTATATCTTTGCTGGTCAACTAACATTGGTTCGCCCATATGAAGGAGTCTATGCTAAATAAAATGATAAATGTTTGTTAGTCCAATGTCTTTCAGTCCAATGACTGTCCCTCAGGACTTTAAAGAAATTTACTCCTTAATAGTGTGTGGATCATTCTAGGGTTATTTTAAGCCAATAGGTTAGGGAATCGCGTTCATCACACGTTCATATTTACATTTTTTTGTGCAGTTATTTCGGGAGGCATCCCTGTAGAGTAAGGGTTAAAGTACTGAACTTCGGCCGCGAAATGAGCGAGTTCGAACTCCAGTTGCGCTATTACGTTCACTTTCTGACTTACGCTCTTATCACCCCTACAGCTATGGGTTCAATAGTATCATTGTTATTCTTTTACAAGCATAGATTTGGCATTAGATAATTCACGAAGATTGATATGCCATTAAGCAAAGAAACCAAACTAAACCTTAGTGTATTTCTCAGAAGTTTTTTTTCTTTTTAACATGGTCTGATTGTATACAAATGATTTTCAAACTGATATATTTGACCCATAAAAGAAACCCTGAAAGGCATTTCTACTCCGGGTCAGAGGGAACTTGAGAGTAATGGCGGGGAAAGAATGATTCACATTCCCAATAGCCTTACGATCAGATGCAGTTTGGTTTCATACCCAGGACACTACACATTATTGATAAAATAGTTGATTAATAATAGCTCTATGATTTGAATATTTTCGATGAAATTTTTCATTTTTTTTTTTTTTGATTTCTCTTTATTTCCTTTATTTTCAAAAATGATCTGGATATCTCTGTATCAGATCCTTGTAAGAATAAATATCCCAGTAAGAGTAAATATGGGATAACGTAAACCTTTGCAGAACAGGCAATTCTTCTTTTATTTCCCCTCCAAAGTATTCACGTGTATAATGTGAAACACAGTAAGTAATTTATATATTTTCCAAAAGTGCACTTCCGCAGAAAGTTTAGACATCTGTGCAGAGTGTGTTTTCTAATGAGAATACTTAACATTATATTATGCATAGTAAAATAGCAGCTGATTTTTCTCATGCGAATATTCACGCCTGCGCAGTGGATTCATATTACTGCGACATATGCTCTTGTGAGGTTTTTGTTCCGCTCTTAAATGGATTCCACCAGGAAACAAAATTAAATTCTCGTTGCGTTGATGAAACTCAAAGATCTTTAGTCAAAGTAAGAAAAGGAAAGTATTTTTTACGAAACCATTTTGCAAAGCCAAAAAGAATAGTTAACTTCGACATGAGCGTGTTTCAAATGATTGCTCTCCCTGTCGGTCGGGATTCGAATTGCTTGTATTCCCTACTGAAAGGTAAGACCCCATTAAAGAAATGGTGTCCTGTGTAGGACACTGAAATGCATTTGATGGTAATGTAGTCCTTCATTGCTATTACTCCTAGGTTCACAATGGGTACTAGGGTACTATGGGTCAAATAGATCAATTCAAAAGTTATTCAGATAGGACCGTGTGCAAACAAAAAACTCTTAAGAAACAGCTATGCAAAAAAAGTGTTCATATGAACATGGTGCCCGTGGCGTAATGGTTATTGTCGTAGGAAATGGACATAGCGACATGAGTTCAAATTATGGACGAGACTAATAGCATTTCACAGAGCACTAATACCCTTGGGAAAGGTATGAATCCAATAATTCTCCCTCCAGCTATGGGTAAATAGTAGGGCAGACTGAGTTCTTCAGCCTTGGTGAGGCAACTAGTCCAGGAGAAGGAAAACTCTGAATTCAAACCTGTTAAACTCCGCTTAAAAATTGACCTTGTGTCACATCCTGCCCGAACGGAGGGGTTTGTAAATAGGATCAATATGAACATGGTTCTCTAACCTCTTAAAATGATCCTAGACGGCGGATAAGCCGTTTAAATCAATTATTCATTGTTTGAGCGTATTCAATGAGGAGCATCTAATGCTGATAATAATGGATTTTTAAAAATCACAAATCAGAATCGTATTCTACCATTGCCCTCAAACCGTAGACCACTGAAAAAGATATCGATTTAGCTTCTTTTTTTTTTCGTTATACGTTGTATCGCCATTGATCTTAACCAGTGGCGTAAGTATGGTTAATGAATACCAAGAAGCAGAAGAAAAAAAAATAATAAAAAAGCGTCTATTGAGATGAGTTTTATTTAATATTCTGAATAAATTCTTATACTGGAAATCGAACAGGTTACACCCCGATAGATATGGCGACCTTATGCACCTGTCCCACAGCCCGAGCCCATTCTTATACTGGATATCAAACAGGTTACACTCCGATAGATATGACACCCTTATGTACCCGTTCCACAACCTGAGCCCATTCTTATACTGAAAATCAAAATAGCTACACCCCGATAGATATAGCACCCTTATGTACCCGTCCCACAGCCTGAGCCCATTCTTATACTGGATATCAAACGGGTTACACTCGAATAGATATGGCAACCTTATGCACCCGTTTCACAGCTTGGGTTAATTTACAAAATTTAAGTTGCCGATGAGTTCTGAAAACAGTTAGATAGCAAGTTGTTGACTGTTTTTTATACATACAGTCAAGTCACGCCTAAAGAGCCTGATTCTGCTAGATTAGCAAAGTTAAGCAGTGATAAGCCTTCTCAGAACTTTGATGGGTAACCAATTAAGAACAGCAAGTTCAACAATGATGTATATGCTCAAAACTTAAATAGGTAACCAGTCGGGAATATCAAGTTTTTTAGTGATGAATCTGTTCAGAATCTGGTAACCTATCTGTTTAGACTGGTAACCAGTAAGGAATGGCAAGTTAAGCAAGTTAACAAAGATATCGATTGTTAAGGCTGAAAGATGGGGAAACTTAAATTGATTTGTAGATAAATAAATAATAAACATTTTTATATGATCAGTTTCATTGCTGAATTGACTGGTCCTTTTATCCCTTTAAACGCATGTGATCTACAGGTTAAAACCAAAGACAATGAAATCAGCTAGCCGGCTTCAAATCACGGCTGAAGCAGTTTATGGTCATTTCGCATAAAAAAAAAACAACCCAAAATAATTATGGACAGACATTTTCTTATATATGGATAGACAAAAATATACTGATATATGGTTGGTTATGTGTTGTACATGTGTGTATGTGTGTTGATACATAAACACATGCTTTCACCTACATGGATTTAAAAAATTCATCTATATATGGATAGACAAAAATACGAGGATCGTTAAATAAGTTTTGAAGAGTGCTGGTCTCTTCCCTAGGAATCTCTTCCTGAACTCCCTTAAAACCTCAACATAGTAACCCTAACTCTAACCCTAACCCTTTGGCCGATCAACTCTGGTGTATTGACTTCCTTACTCCTCCCACACCTCTCATCATCCCTCACAGACTCCCTTCCTTCCTTGAATCTCTTATGCCACTCAAAAACTGATGCTAGATTCATGCAAGATGCTCCAAAAGCTGTCTGAAGAATTCCATACGTTTCTGTGGCATTTTTCCAAGTTTAAAACACAATTTTATTGCATATCGTTCTTATAAAGTGTCCTCACGTTACGTTGAAATTCACCAGCTGTGACAATCAGGCTTTAGTAGGGTGTATTCTAATTGCTGCTGTAGCTGTTCATTTGAAGCTGAAATCATAAAAATTGGTCAGTCATCTCATAAGATATATAGCAATGACATGCTGAATTTTCAAGTGTCTACGACAATTTTAAATGCATGTACAAAAAAATCTGGAAACTTATAGAAGGCACCACGTATATTAATATATGGTTGGTTGGTAGGTTTTACATGTCAGTCCTTGTTTGGTTATAATTCCGGTGTCAGTATTTTTGGAAGGAATTATCTTGTTTGAATTAAATACTGATTATACTTCGTAAACAATTACAGCTTCTTGTAAATATTCCTAACACAAATAATTTCCACAATGTTATATGGTTTCAAGTATTCCTATCTAATACAAATAATTTATACACAGTTATGGTGTTTCCAGTAAATATATAATTATTTAATATCAAACAGCTATATGGTATTAAGTATTACCGTATAATAAATTGAATCTACACAAAAATCAATTACCAGTCCGGGTCAGAGTGAGCCAAGATGTAATGGCAACGATGAAATAAAGGAATGACTCTAGAGCTCCTGAATTGGAATCTTACCATTGAATGCAGCTTAGTATCACACCAACAATACTCCTAATTTTTTTGTCGGGGAATCCTTTGCTTTTAGTTGCAACACATATATATTTTTCTATACAAGCTTGTCAAGGCATTTTATTTACTGTGAAATTTCAGTTCAATATTCAGCTATTATATACGTGTCAGGATGTATACCAATCTACCTCACACACACACACACACACACACACACACACACACACACACACTATATATATATATATATATATATATATATAGAGAGAGAGAGAGAGAGAGAGCACTGTGACCTGAGTTCAAATTATGAACGAGACTGTTCGAATGTCACTATTGCAGTAATACCCTTAGGAATGACATAAATCCATCAATTCTCTCTCCAGGTATAGATAAATGGTAGTGAAGATTAGGCTGTTTAATCTTGATATGGAAACCAGTCTAGGAAAAGGAAAAATCTGAATTCACACCTGCAGAAATCAACTTAAAAAATTGACCTTGTGTGCGGAGACGTTTGAATATATAGATATATATATATATATGAAAGAAAGAGAAAGAGAGATTATGTCATATCACTATTGTTCATAATAGTGGGAACTCAGAGGCAGTTTCGGTGGTGTAAGGGATAAAGCGTTAGACTTCAGTCTGGAAGAAAGCGAGTTCGATCTTTAGTTGCACTATCACGTTCACTTTTGAACTAATACCCTTGAGAAAGATATGAACTCCCTTATCATCCCCAGCTATGGTTTTAATTGTATCACTGCTGTTCTCCTACATGGATATATTTGGTAATGAATAACCCGCGAAATCTGATATGCCATTAAACAAAGTAAACAAATCAAACCAAACCTTCAAGGCATTCAGATTCAGCACGAATGTCAGTTTATTTTTCAATAGGAAAAAAATGAATTTGGAATTTTACATTTGTTTCACGGTGTATTTAGAAATTTTAAAACTTTCCTGTTGAATAAAACTATTATCCCTGAGTGTTAAACGTAGCTATTTATTACAAATTTGAAAAATATAAATTTAGAGACGGAATGGACAGATCTGAAATGAAAGTTTTAAGTTCATAGTTCTAATGGGTAAAGCTCAGTGTTTAAGTATTGAACAAAGGCCATTATCTACATGGCCTACTATTAAACGCAAGATTTGACGACGTTTATTACTACACCCTCACATCTAATTAAATATCCGATTTAAAATAAAATAGAAAAGAACATCAATTAATCATAAAATTTACTGAATATAGAAGTGCTAAACAAAATAGTAGATACATACAATACATATATAAAGTAATAAATCTATGCTTTTGTTACGTTATCAGTAACTAAATTCGTTGGATGCTTTGCGTGGTGTTATGGTGAGTAAATAAGACAAGGAGATTATTGTTATGAAATTTGATTCTAACTGAATGCCCTATACTTATGGCTTTGTACTAAACTAAACGAACTTTGAAAAATAAACAAAGGCCATGATGCACAAAGCTCCTAAAGTTGATATTTATGTAAAGGTAAAATTTTTAGGCACAAACTCTGCATGAACTAATTTAGAAAAAAAGATCGACGTTTTAAGATTTATTTGGGCCTTGAATCGCTATGAACCTGAAAATTGTTATGTTTCGCCTTACAAATTTTATCTCGGAGGATCTGATTATGCATACTAATGTTCATCAATGAAAAAGTTTTCAACGATCATAAGATTAGTGAAATAAGGATGTTTGATTTCATGCCTTTATTTTTTATTTTTTTAGGTTTCAAGACTTAACTGTATTTCCATGGTTACTGAAATCGCCGGATCTTAATCTTATGGATCACTTATGGGATGTGTTAAACTTCTTATTCAGCTTTTCAGAATCTGGCAGCAGTTAGAATACTGACTCTTAACATCCTGACTTCAGATCCTAAAGAGGAAGTCGTTTCTGTAGAGCAGTGGCTAACGTGCTGGTCTTTGACTTCGTAGTTATCAAGTTCGAACTTCAGTCACACTATAACGTTTAATTTTTGAACAAATACTCTTGGGAAAGGCATGAACTCCTTTATGCCTCGAGCAATGGGTTAAATAATACCTCTACTGTTCTTCTACAAGGATGACTTTGTTATTAAATAACCCCTAAAGGTTGATATGCCATTTAAAAACCGAAACCAACCAATCAAATCCTTGGTGAAACCTTTAGAACTCTGTTGTTTAACTGCCTCTCTACTTCGACACATTTTTGACACACCGTCAGTTTAACGCGGAGGCCATTGTGTTTTAGGCGTTGGAAAAGGTTATAAGAAGCCTTGGTCCACGTGTATATTGTAAAGTAGAAGTCAAGCTTTTTCTAGTCGAATACATGTTTAATTTTTATTCGAGTCAGAGGGGTGTCCTAATAGTGTTATGGTTAAAGTATAAGACAGGAGTCTAAAAGTAAGTAAGTTCATATTAAAGTCGCGCTATTATATTCACTTTCGGGAAAAGTATGAATCCCCTTATCCTTCCAGTCATATTTGCGGGGTGGGGTTGTTAAATAGTATCATTGCGGTTCTTCTACAAGGATATCTTTGTCAATAACCCACGAAGGTTAATGCAGCAAAAAAAAGTGTACGGAATTGTTTGCATTTCACTTCGCTCAAATTTCTTTTAGGAAACTTTTATGTTCAAAACTATGTCTACCGCTCAATTAAGATCTCATGCGAGAGGATTTTCTGCTCTTTAGTTTAATATCCTTGCTGGGAAAACTGATCAGCAATGTCCTGTTGGTGATTTAAAGTATCATTTTAAAGTGTACAGGTCATAGGTAATTGTTGATATAGGTGTTTCCCTTCGAAATCGAACCACCATATATATATATATATATATAAGTTGGCCGACATTTGTCGAGAGTGACCCGAAGGCTTCCTTTTCAATAGCTACTACCCTGAGGAGTAGGGAGGGCACCTTCTCTTTACCTGGATGCTCCACTTATCCTTGATCCGTACCTTATAATGCTGTGTTAAGCGAGGAAGCATCAAGTACAACTTTTTATGTCTTTGGTATGACTCGACCTGGGATTGAAACCTGGTATCCCGGACCATATGCGAACACTAACCATTATACCAATGGGCCGGTGACACACACACACACACACACACACACACACACACACACACACACACACACATATATATATATATATATATATATATATATATATATATATATATATATATATATATAGGATCTTTGGCTGGTTGAGTTTTTGTAAGTTTGATTATTGGTAAATGGCTGTGGAAGCCTATTTTGAAACCTACCGATAGAATGTACTAAGTTCATACCTCCAGTTTTCTCTGTTGTCTCAATTGTAACATTTTGTACCAGCGAATATGTTGAGACTTAAGTACAATAGATTGCCGTTTTCAGATATATTTCCGATTAGGAATTGTTAGATTTAAGCAGAGAACATCTGCCACTACAGTGGAGTTCCTCGGAGATTTTTTAAACGTGTCTTGGGATTTGGTTTAATTCTTTAAATGATGTTATTGACCACACACACACAAAAAAAAATTAAATAAAACAAAATGTCATGCTTTTAACTTTTTCCATTTCATGTTATTTTTCTCCTCGCTTAATCATTTCTTTTCGAATTTCCTCTCTCTCTCTCTCTCTCTCTCTCTCTCTCTCTCTCTCTCTCACACACACACACACACACTTTATATCTCTATCTTTATATCTATCTCCTGTTTAATCTATACTATGTTACTTCAACAGCGCATGTGCCAAACTACTTATACGCTTGAAAATATTCGTACAATGCATACGACATACAGTGTTATCTGTCTGTCTGTCTGTCTGTTTGTAGTTATCCATATATATCTGTTTATCTGTCTATCTTAATGTATGTATGTATGTATGTATGTATGTATGTATGTATGTATGTATGTACGTTTTCTCCGTTTTTGTAAATGTGTTTGTATTCATTTGTATATGAGTGTGCGCATCTGTTATATCAATAAGTATGGGCACGAGCATGTGTATCCACGATTCCATTTTGTCTGGTTTGGATGAGTTTTAAATTGAAACTCAATTTTTTTTGTAAATGGCTTTAATACATTATCATAGTATTTATAACATATATATATATATATTATATATTTATATATTAAGTTTATATCATATATTATGTAGTTACTAAGCATTTCATTATCATATCTGTGAACACGCAGAAATTTGACTAAATCAATAACTTTGGAAAAAAAAGAAGAAAAATCGCATCTTTTGTTTTTGTTTTGTCTTTCTATTTACTATTGTTCTCCCTAACTTAATTGAATAATCAATTTTCGTATTTTTCGATTATTTGGACGAAAAATTGATTTTTTTAAAATCACCTTATCTACTAACGAACGATAGCAAAAAAAAAAAGAATTTGACCCGAAGTCAAGTGAATCCATTGTATATATATATATATATATATATCCAACGATTCTCGCTCCAGCTAAGGGTAAATAGTAGGACATACTGGTTTATTTAGCCTTAATTAAACAACTAATCTGGGAGAAGCAAAACACTGAATTCCAACCTGTTAAAATCCGCTTAAAATTTGTGTCACACCCTAATCGTACGGTGGGGTAGAAACATATAACTAATATAGAAATAAGATCACACAATCTTGGTCAAAATAATTGACCAAGTTCTAATTAATTAGAAGAAAAGAAATTGTCATCTACTTGATTCTATCGTTTCAATATACCATAAATTGAAAATAGAAGGTATATTACTGAGAGTAACACAATACAATACCACCATCCTATATTACGATACACTGAATGTATCCTCTGCAGAAGGCTAAGACCCCGGGCTAAAAGGAGTATCTTGGGTATGCCACTAAGCTCCTTCTCATGATGAGGCTCTAGAGAGTGAGGAATACCCCTTCATTACCATTACTCCCAGGTCTACTCTGACCTGGAGTAGTAGTAGTAGTATCTGTTAAGATCCATCTATTGGTCAAATAGATTTCTTTGAAAATTATTTTTATTAGAAGTACTAGGGTGAATAAAAAAATAATTCCTTTTTGTACAAGAATTCTTACATCAAAATGAAACTAGTCCTCCTCTCAGGATCACATCCCTACTTTTCAACATAGTCACCATTTCTTTCAATAGCAACATTCCATTTTTGAATGAGAGCATATATCCCTGCCTCATAAAATTCTGTTGGTTGTTCTTTAAGCAACTTCATTACTGTAGTTTTCATTTCTTTGTCACTAGCAAATGATTGCTGCTTCAATCCTCTTTTATTGAGTCGAAGAGATGAGAGTCTGAAGTAACTAAATCTAGTGAGTATGGAGGATACGGTAAAGTTGTCCACCCGAATGAGGTGATTGTCTCTCTTGTCCAAATACTTGTGTGTGGTCAAGCATTGTCATACAAGAGGACCTTATCGTATCGTCCACATTCACCAGATTTAGCGCCATCAGACTATCAAATCTTTGGCCCTATTAAAGAGGGTTTAAGATACAAACATTATGCCAGTGGCAAGGAAGTGAAAACTGCAGTGATGAAGTGGCTCAAAATAGAATTTTACGAGACGGATACACATGCTCTTATTCGAAGGTGTAACTTTTCTATAGAGAGAAACGGTGACTATGTTGAGAAGCAGGGATGTAATCCTGAGAGGAGAATCAACTTCATTTTGATGTATTATACATGTTCTTGAGTCGGTAATTATTTCTGTGCGAAATAAAAAGGCATTAGTTTTTGATTCACACTCGTACATGATCTCATATAACCGTGAGCAAAAATTGAGAATGTACACAAAAAAATACAGACGTACAATGAACGCAATTCCCAAACTTCTAGACATAGAATAATCCCTGTCAGATTAACATGCTGTTAAAATCAATCAGTCAATCAATCAATACCACTCCCATACGTCCACTCCGATTATCATCATTTTACTCCTTTCGGAGTTTTTCACACCAGCGGTAGCCAATGGTTTCTCACTGGAGTTTGAGTGACATCAAGTCTCCTCAGGTCTCCAAGACTCTTCTCAGTATTCTGGTCGATCTCAATAATGCAGTAGTTTGGATGGTCTCCACTTTTCCTCTTATTTTTTTAGTCCTCCTATCCTTGTAGAAGTCCTTCGGTGATTGTACCAACAGTACCAATTACAGTTGATATCACCGTCACTTTCATGTTCCACAGCTTTTTCAATTCCCTAGCAAGGTCCAAATACTTACCTTTCTTTTCGCTTTCTTTCAGTTTTACTCTGTGGTCAGCCGGGACAGCAAAGTCCACAATTCGGCAAGTTCTCTCTTTTTTTTTTTTTTTTTTTTGTTGATGATTACTAGGTTTGGTCGTCTGGCCGAGATTAGATGATCCGTTTGTATCTCAAAATCCCGGAGGAGTTTGTGCATCTCATTTTCCAGGAGAGATGCAGGGTTGTGCATATATCATTTGTTCGTATGGTCAAATTTCAATTTCTTGAACAATTCCCTGTGAATCACCTTACCCACCCATTCGTGTCTAGTCTTACATTCTTCTGTGTTAATTTGCTACATTCGCTTATTATGTGATTGATCGTTTTGTCTCTATCACCACATAACCAATATCTGCTGTTTTGTTGCACCTTATCTATTCTTGCTTTGATATGATTGGTCCTTATAGCATTGTTTTGAACTGCTATTAAAAGAAATTCAGTTTTTCTTTTAAGGTTTCCCTTTTTTGGTGCCTCTACGTCTTCTCGTGTGAAATGTCGGTAGTTAGTCGCTTAAAACATTCATAGAGTTGTTTTTCTTCCCATTTTTATTTTATGGTTATTTCCGTTCCGTTGATCCTAATGTTGTCAGTATTGTTTCTAATGGCTGTGATCAGTCTTTCGAGTCGTTTTATCTATACGTCAACGCTGTGTTCAATGCTGGTAAGTCTTCTTCCTCCTTCTTTTCTTGACACATATAGTCTGTCAACGTCATCTCTGGAATGTAAGGCCTTATGCATCGTCATTAGCTTTCTTGTTCTCTGGTTCATTTGCTTAAGTTCTTCTGTGGTCTATTTCAAGAATGGTCCCGAGTATCGTACGAGAGGGACAGCCCAAGTATTTATCTCTTTTATAAAGTTCCTGCTATATAGTTTGGCTTCGAGTGGCTTTCTCGTTCTCCTGAGATACGCTTTTTCAACTTTTTCTTTCATCTCCACTTGATTGACAGTGTTAGCTTCCAATATCCACAAGTATTTGTAGGATTCCTTTTCTCCTAGCGTTCTAATTTTGTGTTAATTTGGTAGTTCCATTCCGTTCGTCATGTGTCATTTCCCGCTTTTCATTACTAGTACGACACATTTTTTCTATGCCAAATCCCATTCCTATGTATTGACTGTATATTCTGACTGTGTGTATTAGAATTTCCAATTCTTTTTCATTTTTGGCAAACAGTTTGATATCGTCCTTGTACATTAGGTGATTTATCTTTTCCTGCGATTTATTAAGTTTGTATCAAGCTGTGCATTTCCTGAATATGTGGTTGAGTAGCATTATCACTATAACAAATAGTAATGGTGATAGTGCATCTCCCTGGAATATACCTCTCTAGATCTTCGCTTCAGCTAAGCTTTTCCCCTGCTGTCAATTCCACTCTCCAGGTTTTCATAGTTTTCTCAATAAAGTTTATGACTTCGTCTGATGTCTTGTACATTTGGAAGCAGTTTGTCTAGTTTTGCCGGATAATATCATAGACCTTTTTGTTGTCAATCCACGCCATAGCTATATTTTTCCGTCTCCTCTAGTTCTCTTTAAGGATGTGTTAATCAATATAGAGTACCTCACCTATATCTCTGGATCCTTTGCAGTATCCTTTCTCTTCCTCGGAGAACAATCCATAGCTTTTTAGCTAGTCGTAAATCTCCTCCCTTATTTGTACTGATAGTATTTCCCACCTCATTGGTAGGCACGTCATGGGTCTGTAGTTGTTTGGAGGTTTGTTTGTGGTCCTTCCTTTGGTCATCCATTCGGGTATGTGGGCTTCTTGTAGATATCTGTTCATTTCGAGTGCTAGTCTGTCATGAGTGGTGATGAATTTCTTGAACCAGAATCCATGCATTCCATCATGGCCTGGCGTTTACTAATTTGATATTTTTTCAGTGTCATTCTTAGTAAATCTATGTGTTTTTCCATTTTCAGTTCTTCTTCGAATCCTTCTAACTCTTTTCCTTTGTTGGTTATCCACTCGGATTTTTTATGTTCTCTTGATTGTCATATTTTACTCCAAAATTCTTTAGCGTCCCTAGCATCCAGTTGTTACTATGTCTTCGTGCCATCTCCCTCTACTTGCTGGTAGAATTTTTTTTCGTTGTTTTAGAATGTCCTGTTTTGTCTGTATTATTTCATACTCTCTCGATCTATTTTTAATCTTTCTTCTTTCGCCAATTTATTTCTGGTTTATTTCCTCGAGTTGTATTTTCTGTTTTACTTGTGTTACTTTTTTTCCTTTTAATCCCAACATGTCACAGCGTTTTTCCTTTGTTTTATTATTTTTGCTTGTTGTCGTAGATTTCTTATCTGTGTTTCCAGTCGATTTCCAATCCTGGTTTTGAGTTTCTGGTCGTGTTTTGTAGGATAACCCCGATTTTTTTCACTGACTAATTTCGCTCCCGCATAGATTAGTTAATTTAATTCCGTGATGTTTTTCGTAGAGATTATAATTATAATTATTATTTTCTTTCTTTTCCCTCACCTACCCTCCTACCCTTTCTTCTTCTTCTTCTTCTTCTTCTTCTTCTTCTTCTTCTTCTTCTTCTTCTTCTTCTTCTTCTTCTATTATTATTATTATTAACTATTTCTTTTCTTCATCATCCTCCTCTACCCCAACGTTGTTGTTGTTGTTGTGGTTTGCATGTTCACCCCAGTAGTGTCAAGTAGATATCGTCAGGGACTGAGCAAGAGCAAATCTCCTTAAATCTTCAGCACCTTCCTCACTATCCTCGTCGATCTCTTACACACCCTGATTATTATCTTATCTATTTGCATGTTTACACTTGATGCCTGGTGATTGTTGACAATAACTAGGTGGCAGTAAGTCTCATCACATTTCCAGCACCTTCCTCACTATCCTTGCCAATCCCTAATATTGCTGTTGTCTGGATAGTCTAGGTTGTTCTTTACATCTCCACCTAATCAAATTATTTTCTTAATGACAAGAACTCAGAACGTAACATGGTGGTAGTGATGGTAATGACAGTTGCAGCTGCACCTTTATCAACATCATCGTCATCATCAATAGTACTAGTAGGGGTAATTGTTGTTGTACTATAGCAATAGTGGTAGAAGAAGTAGTCGTAACTAAATTATTATCATCACCATTGTACTAGCTGAGTTTTCAAACCAATAACAATCGGTATTTTGTAAGTGACATCATGTCTTCTAAATACTCAAGTATTCTCCTCAGTATTCTAACTGAATTTAGGGACTCAAAGAGAAAAGAAGTGTTTTTCGAAGCACTGAATTTGTTCTAATTCGGATGGTTTCAGTTTTTCTCCTGATTCCTAATTGATTTATTATTTGCATTTGTGGAGATTTCGGACTATTTCTATCATGTGACTTTCAATGGAGATTAAGTAATAGTAAGTCTTCGCAATACTCCAACACTCAACCCAAGATTTTAACTGATTTTAGTAATGCTGTCATCTAGATCCTTTCCTCGATTTTCCACTTCTTCCAGTTTTTCAATGCTGTTCCAAATCTAATAATGTTTTATCCAGATGTTTCGCAAAGCTTTTACATTTTTCTAGCATCTTTCTTTTAATTTTAAGATTGAATATGCATTATCTAAAGTTTGATCAGAAATTTTAATTGCAAAATGTTTGAGCTATGGAAAAGTCTTGGGTTATATATGCATTGAGGTGACACAAGGTCAGTTTTAAACAGAGTAAAACTGGTTTGAATTAAGAGTTTTTTTTCCTCTCAGACTGGCTGTCTTAGCAAGATTAAAGAACCCTGTCTACCCAACACTTTATTTATTACTGGGTTAAGGGAGAATATATGAATTCATGTCTATTCTAAGCGTATTAATGCTTTGCAAAAAGCAAATAGATTCGTCCAAGATTTGAACTTGGGTCAATGATTACATTTCCAACGACAATAACCATTACGTTAATAGCAGACTTACACCACATGAAGCAAAGTTTACAAACACCTTTTGAGGTAATGCTTTAAATATTAGTCTAGTAGGTAATTGATTTTATCAGTATTTCAGTTCTGACTAAATGTTCCACACTTGGGGTCAAGATTACGTCAATATAAATAAATACGTATTATGAAACTTTATATTCTGAGGAAATATTTTTGTTTGTAGATTTAGAACAGTAATTCCCAACGTGGGGCACATGCCCCACCTGTGAGGCATGGTAATATTTCGGCAAGGTTTGTTTAGATACCAAGTTAATGGCCTTTTAAGCTTCCTTCACATAAATTGCAGTAAAATATTGAATATGTAAGAATTAAATATTACAGGGGGTCATCAGAATTTGGGGGGATCAGTCATATATTTGTGGGGTGCATCAAAAATTTAGAGATAACAAAGTGGAGCATGACACCAAATCGGTTGGGAACCACTGATATATATATACATATATATATATATATATACTTTGATATACGTAATGCATTGAATGACTGATTTAGACTTCTATAAAATGTATTTTTATACAATGTATCCGGAATTTAAGAAGGAAAATCTCAAAAGAAGACTTGGAGGTGAAAAATTCTCGAACTGACCCAGAAAGAAATTACCCAGAGTCATGAACCCCGCACACTTACTATATCATTCTTAAGTTAATATAAGTTAATTTAGCCTTAAAGAAATCAATAAAATTTTATTTCAGCATGATTGGTAATTCAGTCAGTCACTTTCATTCACTGTGAACGCATGGGATAGCAATATCTACGATGAGGCTCTCTCTTGCGTTCATCTTAACAAAGATCAGATCAAGTGAATAGTAATAGATATCACAGTCAGTCTGTACTTCAAAGTCCAAGATTTTCACATTTCGGTTCTTGCTGGTACCATTGGTCTTTCACTTAAATACTGTATGCTCTTGTAGAGATACCTGTGTAGATTTTTACACACCTTGACATGGTGGCGTTTGTATTATTTTTACTCAAGCATTTCCAATGCGTCTGGGACTCAAAGAGAAAAGAAGTGTTTCTCGAAGCTCTGAATTTTCTTTTTCTAACGGATGAAACACGCACACACATGTAATATCATAAGCATAAAAAATAACTTGCAAAATTATGGACTTTGCTGTCCCGGCTGACCATAGAGTAAAATTGAAAGAAAGTGAAAAAAAGGATAAATACCTGGACCTTCCTAGTGAATTCTAAAAAAATGTGAAACATAAAAGTGACAATGATACCAAGTGTAATTGGTGCTCTTGATACAGTCACCAGAGGATTATTAAAGAGACAGGAGGACTTGGAAATGAGAGGACGATTGGATACCATCGAAACTACTACATCATTGATCGGGCAGAATACTGAGAAGAATCCTGGAGACCCGAGGAGACTTGTTGTCACTCAGTGAAAGACCATCAGCTAATACTGATTTGAAAAATTCTCAAGAAGTAAATAATTATGATACCACTTGGAATAGTGCAAGAAACTGAAATTAGACCATACGAATAAATTATATATGAACAACCCAGAATTTGTCCTGGAAAATGAAACGCACAAACTCTGCTGGTTTTTTTTTTTTTTTTTTAGATACAAACGGATCACCTAATCTCGGTCAGTCGTCCAGACCTTATAATAATAAAAAAAGTGAACTTGCTGAATTTTATACCATTCTGTCCCAGTGGACCTCAGTGTAAAATTGAAAGAAAGCGAAAAGAAGGATAAGTACCTGAACTTTACAAGGAAATTAAAAAAAAAACTGTGGAACATGAACCATAATACCAATTGTAATTGGAGCTCTTGGTACAGTCACCAAAGGATTGGTACAGAGACAGGAGGACTTGAAAATATGAGGACGAGTGGAAACCACCCAAACTACTGCATTACTGAGATCGACCAGAATACTGAGAAGAGTTCTGGAGACTTGAGGAGACTTATTGTTACTCAAACTTTAGTGAAAGACCATCAGCTAACGATGATTTGAAAAACTCTTAAAGAGCAAAGATAATGATTATATGCACAAACCAGAAAATATACTAGAAAATGAGAAAATTCACAGGGACTTTGAGTTACAAACTGATCACATAATCCCAACCAGAAGATCAGACCTAATGTTGATTAAGAAGCAAAGAACCTGTCATCCAGTGAAAACTCACATATAATAATAATAATAATAATAATAATGAAAGACCATCTACTAAAACTGATGTGAAAAACTCTCAAGGAGTAAATGATAATAATAAGTTTCTGGGATTTCCTACTGGGTGTTGCTCTGAATTAAGTGATTATTTACTCCTCTACAGTTTTTCACATCATTATTAGCTGATGGTTTTTCACTGGAGTTTGAGTGATAGCAAGTCTCCTCAAGTCTCCAGGACTCGTCTCAGTATTCTGGCCATCCTCAGCAATGCTGTCGTTTGGATAGTCTCTACCCGTCCGCCAACTTCCAAGTTCTCCAGGCCCTTTAATAATCCTTTAGTTACTGTGCTTAACGCACTAATCACAATTGGCACACTTCTTTCGAGTTTTTTTACACCAGTGTTAGACCTGATGGTCTTTCACTGTAGTCTCAGTGATAACAAATATTCTCAGGTCTCTATGACTCTTCCCTCTAATTTAACTGATCTTAACAATGTTCCAGTTTGGATGGTCTCGATTGGTCCTCCGCTTTCTAACCCTTCCTTTCAAAGCTTTTGGGGACCGTTCCACGTGCGCAAAGCCAATTGCAATTGGTATTACTGTCACTACCATGTTCAGCAGCTTTCTTAGTTCTCTGGCAAGGTCCAAGTAACTTGTCTCTTTTTTTCGCTTTCTTTGATTTTCACTCTGTGATCCACGGGACGGTCTTGGCGAGTTTTTCACACAGCGTTAGCTGGTGAGGTTTCAGTTGAGTCCAAGTGACAGCAAGTCCCCCTGGACTCCCGGACTCTTCAAAGAATTCCGTCCAATTTTAACACTTCTGTAATCTGAATGGTCTTGATTCTTCCTTTGATTTCCAACTGTTCCAATACCCTTTCTAATCCTTTGGGGATTATTATTATTAGTAGTAGTAGTAGTAGTAGTATCCAAAAGAAAAGTAGCAGGATTCATAAAAATGAACATCTCACTTTCACAACTTCCTTCAAAGTCTACGAAATCCTGCTCTGAGCGGCTTTCTTTAGTTTCTTTATTTTTATTGTTTTACTTGTAAAAGCGCCAACAAACATGTTTTTGTCAACGCTTTTCAAAAAGCTTTGTCTTACGTTTTATTACATCGCCTCCTCGTCGAGCAGCATTTATGAAATTGAGTTAAAAATTAATTTTCTTCAAAAGTTTTAATTTCTAGCAAAGGTAATAACGTTTTCTCTCGGAAAAAAATCTTGTATTACTTTAGGACAAACTTCTCTTTCCATGGGTCTACGCTGGTAGGTTTGAAACTTTTTGTTTGAAAGTAAGCTTTGAAAACATATGTGCACGGTAACTTATATTGTTTGTTTCTTTTTCCTTTTACACAATTTTTCTTACTTTCTTTCACATATCATGTTGAGAGAGGTTAATTAGTAAACACCACTTTCTTTCTTTCTTTCTTTCTTTCTGTCATTCGACATAATAAGACAGTTACAAGACGACGCCCCAGTGCATACAGGAAAAGTATTACAAAGACTTAATAATTTGTGTGTGTGTGCCTGTGTGCATGTGTGTATGTGTGAGAGAGAGACAGAGAGACAGAGAGAGACAGAGAGAGAGAGAGACAGACAGACAGACAGACAGACAGACAGACCTGTTAAAAATGAATTTTCACAGTGACAAGGTAAAAGCAAAATTCATTAAAAGCAGACGATATAGAAAGTTTATTTGTTGTTATTAGTTGAACTAAAAGTCTTTTGAAAAATATGTCTAACTAGAATTTATTTCTAAGCATTACTTTTGAAGTAGTAAAAGAAGAAAGAAAATTTATAAATCAGTCTTATAGGCCAAAGGATATCGAAAGATTCCCAATTATTAAAATTAATTTGCACCAATTTGTCAAAATTACCAACTCCTAAAAAGGTATCGCCCAGTCGATTGGGCTTAAATTACGCTGACTGTAAAAAGATGAATATATTAACGTACAATGAACTCTATGCATAAATTAACCCTAGATGTGTTGCCATGCCGTTAAAATTAATGACTAAATCTAAAAAGGAGCCAACATTGACGGGGAATAATTTATGAATTAGAATGCTGATTGGCTGAAAAATATTGATGCGTTTCTTATGCAAACTTTTACTGATTGGTAAAAAGCGAAAATATAAACAATGTAATTCGCATTTTTTTAGTCTGTGATTTGATTTTTGCCAATTTTTTCTAGATAAAAGTGGCATTACTGAATGTTACTTTAAAAAGTATTTTTTAAATTTGTTTTTGTTTTGTTCTTTATACCCTATACTTATATGTACATCAATTTTAACAAGTTAGATAACCCAGTTAAGATCATACCCACTACACAAGCAATGGTTTGCAAACCAAGTTTATTAACCATTACTTTATAACCATTACTTCTAAGAATAGTTTAAAATCGAATAAAGATTGATTCCACTCGTAATGACTTGCAAAGTTATTTGTCCAAATATCATCCAACACATTCATTGATGAATAATTCTAAAAGTTCTGGCATTGATAAAATTTTTGGCTATTGTGATATGTTTCTTCCGCTTTTTTTATTTTTTCAAGCGACACAACTTTTAAGATAAACTTTCTTTAAATGCGTTTTGTAAATGATTCCACGAGAATATTCTATGAGAATATACGTGAAATCATTTACAAAACTTAACACAAAGAATGTACTTACCAAACCCCTCTGCACAAGCAGGATGTGACTCAAGGTCAATATTTAAGCGAAGGTTAGATATTTTTATTCAATTTCAAATTCAGAGTTTTCCTTCTCCTAGACCGGTTGCCATATCCAGGTTCAAGAACCCAATCTGCCCTACTATTTACGTATACCTGGTGGAAGAATAATTAGATTCATACCTTTCCCGAAAGGTATTAACGTTAAGTGAAATGCAAACAGCCTCGTACAAGATTTGAACTCCGCTCACTGAGTTCATTTCTTACGACAATAACTGTTGAACCACTAGTGTTTCCACAACGCCAGAATCATAATAAAAGGAAAGAGTGAAACTCACTTGTAATGGTCAACAATCCTAGTTAGTAACGATTACAGTGTACATGGCATCCAGTGAGAAGATATTTGTTTCAATAGGTTTGTAGCAATTTTTTTTAATCAATTTTTTTTAATGTAATTTATTGAATTATTTATTAATTTCTTTTTTTTTTAATCTTAAAGTTTTGACAATTGAACTTTTCGACTTTCTTTTGGTCGGAATTTATGAAGTGTTGCTATTATTTTATAATAATACTTCCAAGTCAATTTTACCTGTCTTTTATATCTCTTTCACAACATTTTGGCCACTGTATACTTTGACCTCGCTCAAGTGTAGGCAACATTCAATAACCTCCCAAAATTTCATGCAAAATCCTTCATTCGATTTATGTTATTCTCATTCTAAGTTTGTTTTTTTCAAGTAAATTTTGAAAGTTGTAATCGTCAATGCTTTCTTTTGATGTCATTTTTCATCTCCATTTAAGCGTTTCCAATAAACTATGAAGTCGCTGGGGTACTATGCCGGGAAATATAACATTTTTATATTTGTTTTTGTTTTTTGCTGTCGTTTTTTTTTTTTTTTTGGCGTTTTGTTTTTTGTTTTTTGTTTTCGTTTGTCATTTTTTGTGTGTGTGTGGGGGGGGTGCTTCTACCGTACTCTGATACACTTACAAAATATCAAAGAGCAAGCAGATAACATAGCAAGTAAGTTAGCTAGCTAGCTAGATAGATAGATATGAATCGATAGATAGATAGATAGATAGATAGATAGATAGATAGATATGTTAAGATGCCTTTTCTCAAACATTTTGTTATAAGTAAACTGTATGACTCTTATTTCGACTTTTGTGTTGTATGCATAGTAAAAAGAGTTGGTCTGAGTTTTATACGGTCTATTCTTGTAGTGAGTGCACCGAGGAAAGTAACATAACAATGTTCACTAAAAATACTCCAAATAAACGGGGGTTGGGGAGTAGAATGAGACGTTTTATCATCAATCGATCAACGAAATGACTAATCGCCTAATAGGTCTACTGTTATTAACATCATCATCAATGTTATTTTCTTGTAATCAATAATAATAATAATAATAATAATAATAATAAAAGAAAGGGAAAGAGGGAGCGGTGGGTAAGCAAACAAACATCATCCACAGTGATTGTTATCATTACAACATGTTTGTATTTATTCATTTATTTATTTATTTATTGTTTTGTTTTGTTTTATGTTTTGTTGGACTTTTTAATAATGTTTTTGTCGTTTTGCTGCGTTTTTATGAGTTTCATGTGGGCGACAAGCAGATCTAAGCCAGTAGGGGTCATTTCTGCAAGGGTCATCTATCTCTTCATTCATTACTCTTTCTCCAATCTATTTTATATAAATTTGATCTCTCTCTCTCTCTCTCTCTCTCTCTCTCTCTCTCTCTCTCTCTCTCTCTCTCTCTCTCTGTTATTTACAAAATGTTTCTCTCCTAAATGAACTACGCTCTTTTCCGATGTCTTTCTTTCTTTCTTTCTTTCCTTCTTTCTTTCTTTCTTTCTTTGTGTTATTTTTTTAGTTTATTTGTTTGATTTTAAAACACCCCAAATTCCTTTTCCTCTTTTTTTTCTTTGTTTCATTCATTTCTTTACTTCCCTACCTCTCTCCCTCCCCCATCTCTCTCTTTCTCTCTCTCTCTCTCTCTCTCTCTCTCTCTCTCTCTCTCTCTCTCTCTCTCTCTCTCAACCTTCCAATTTCCCGCTTCTCCATACGCATTGCACTGCCAATTTGCCTTCACCTAAACACCGGCGTACGTTCATACTCTAATCATGTCCCTAACACACCCGGCCTAATTGTATTATGCTCCTATCAGCCGTCCCCACCGAGCCGTTATGATGAGATTCCGTCCCTCAGAGATATCATCTATAAAACGCTTTCGCTGAGACCACGTGCCTGCCGCCTGTTTTAACGAAAACCTTTCGTTACTAAATTTCTATTCGTTTCTTTACGTCCCTCAACATCCAACAACAATAATAACAAAAGACAAAACAATACTAAATAAATATATAAATAAATAGATAAATAAATAAGGATCTTGAAAGATAACGACATATGATGAAGCGTAAAATAAAAAAAAAGAAAGATATGAAGAAATGAAAATTTAAAAAAAAGAAATGTAGGTAGGGGTTATTTGTTTGAAAGACAAACAAAATATTGTTGACCAGTAGTAGTAGTAGTAGTAGTAGTAATAGTTTGAAGATACTGAGAATAATAATACTTAAAAGAGTCCTGGAGATTTACGGGAGTCAAAACGATTGTGAAAAACTCGCATATAATAATAATAATAATAATAATAATAATAATAATAATAATAATAATAATAATAATAATAATAATAGAATCTGCAAAATTGTTGACTTTGCTGTCCCGGCGGACCACAGAATAAATATGAAGGAAAGTGAAAAGAAGGATAAGTACCTCCACCTTGCTAGAGAATTTTTAAAAAAATGTGGAACATGAAAGTGACGATTGTATCAATTGTGATTGGTACTTTTGGCACGATAACTAAAGGATTATTAAAAGGCCTGGAGGACATGGAAGTTGGCGGACGGGTAGAGACTATCCAAATGACAGCATTGCTGAGGACGGCCAGAATACTGAGACGGTCCTGGAGACTTGAGGAGACTTGCTGTCACTCAAACTCCAGTGAAAAACCATCAGCTAAAGCTAATGTGAAAAACTCTAAAAGAGTAAAAAGAAGAGAATAATAATAATAATAATAATAATAATAATAATAATAATAATAATAATAATAATAATAATAATAATAATGGAATCTTAAAAACAGCAGAAGCTTAACAGGAAGAAATGTGACCGCTTTCTGGTAATGTTTATTTCGAGTATCAAAGAGTCAAGTGAGTACCATTCTACGTTGTGACACTTTTTTCTTTCTTTCTTTTACTCAGTAAAACAAAGACAGCTTTTATTCGAAATGAACTCAAGGATGAAAACAAAATAGATGAAAAAAAAAAGCAAACAAACAAACACACGTGGATAAATTGCAGATATTACATTCGGAAAAAAAAGAAAATGCCTGCGAAATCAGGAATACATATGTGGGCCCGAGAACACATAATACACACATATATGCGCACAGACGAGCACGAGCACACACACACACACACACACACACACACACACACATATATATATATATATATATATATATATATATATATATATATATATATTCGGGTTTGGAAAGTAAAAATGAAGCAAGATATATTCTATTCAAAATTTAATTTCATAAGAAAGAAAAATATTTGTCATTTTATTTTGTTATTGTCATCATTTTGTTATAGAGATTACATCGTCTAAAGTTTTGCCACCCACTTCCCAATAAACTCTACACTCTTGAAGCCTCATTCTGAAGTTATGCAGTGCTCGTTGCCTCTGGTAATACTGCGATTTTATGACGAGAAAACATTTCAATTTTTCAATTGTCTGCTGCCAACGCTTAAAGCTAGGAGAATTCAAGTATCCCCAAAGGAAGTATTTACCAGAGGATAAATCTAGCGTGTGAATCGGCCACGGGTGTCATTACATCGTCAGTTAAGTTTAAGTCACAAACGCAAGATGTTCGCCATTTCATGCCATGAAGGTAACTGAAATGTAATGGCTGTTGCTGCTCATAATATACCTCCCATACGTTCACTGCTACGAGCGTCTGCAAGGTCGAAACTTAAAATCAGAGGGATCATTCTACATTCTACCGAACACTCCCTCCGCACGAGATTAATTTATTTTTGGCTGTGATCTACATGTTTGAATGCAGACTTTTTCCTTCTCTGAAACCGGTTGGTCTGCCAAAATCCAAGAGCTTTCCCCAAAGTTATTAGAAAAGCAAATCACCTCGTCCAGAATCTGAACCCGGATTGCTGTGTCCATTTCCTATACTGATAACCGTTGCACCACGAACAATCCGTCGGAACACACACACACACACACACACACACACACACACACACACACATATATATATATATATATATATATATATATATATATATATACATATTTATATATATATATATATATATAAAAGAAAATTCTTTAAAAGTTACTCATTTTTTGTAATAATATATATATATATATATATATATATATATATATATATATATATATATATATATATATATATATTCTTAAACAGAATTATCCAAATTGAGTGTTCAATGTAAAGTTTATACTATATACAAATATATATAAATAACCTTATGTAGTGTAAAATATCATTGAGAAACAAGAAAATCAATTAGTATTTTTCATTATAAATTTATTTCCCCCGTTCTCTGGGCTCGTCAGATCTGATATATATATATATATATATATATATATATATATATATATATATATATATATATATATAGATAGATAGATAGATAGATAGATATAACTCTTAGAATGATCTGAGAAATATATACTCATTTTTCTTCTCATTTCTTGATTTCTCTATATTTGCCATTGACAATTCATATCAACGTAAAGCCGGAAAAGTTTTCATTAAAAAATACTTTTGGAGTTTTATTGCTTCAAGTTGATATTCAATTTTTCAACTGTCAAAATGTAAAGGAAAAGTTTGTTAAGTAGAAAAGAAAATGCAAGTAACACAATACTATCTTCTTTTTAAAGGAATGTTTTTATATCATTCTCCCGAAATATATTGTCACATGATGTTCATACAATTTAAAATTTTAAACCGATTTTTACATAGATTCGGACACCAATCTCTAATATTAAAGATAAATAAAATAACAGAATTGATGTGATGTTTCACTTGCCATTTTATATTATTATTCTGCTTTGTATAAATGTCAATTGCACTTTTCTACCTCGGATCAGAGTCTGTTCACAATTCTTCTGGCTTTGCAGAAGTTACGTTTTCTCACCTAGAATATACGCTTTTATTCAGTTTATGTATATATTCAGCGATAATATTGTTCTTCTTGGTTGGTTGGTTGGTTTTGTTATACGGCATATCAACACTTGTAGGTTATTTAATGCCAAATCCTGTTTATACGTATATATTAAATATATAGGATTTGTAAATAAATAGTTTATTGGTAACATTATTTTTAAACTAGCCAGAACCCACTTGTTTGCTTAAAGCTAAATGGTTTTAAACATAGCTATCAAACACAAATCGTTTTATTTGCACACAGTTAAATGGTTTCAATTATAGTTATATAATACTTATAGTTTTCTTTGCATACAGTTAAATGGTTTTAAGTATAGGAAATGTTTAAACAGTTCAATATGACTCATAAATAGGACCCGAACAGGTACTATCACTCTGAGTTAGAGTATACCTGAGAGTAATGGCAATGAAAGGGTACTCTACATTCCCTTAGGCCCCAGGAATGGAGCCTCATCTTCTGATAGTTTAGTGTTATACCTAGGATACACGTAAGTGGGGGGTCTTCAACCTTTACAAAGATATAGTGGGCTTATTTTGCAGTCTAAGTCGATTGGGATTGTTCTTGGGACAATTGTGTTGTATCTGTCCGGTTCATAAAAAATATCGAAGCTAAATCGTTCTCTTTTTTTATTGAAATATTTCAAATTAGTCAGTGTATACAACAACCATCACTTCTCTCAATGTATCAGCTGATTTGAAAAAATGCTATTTTCATATGCAAAAATACGATTTTTTTTTGATTTTTTTAAAGTATCGATACTTAAGCTGGCCTTTAGTAAGTTTTTGATCAGTCGAAGGATTTCTGAAACTACTTTTCTGAATTTTGTTTCACTAAAAACTACTGATTGTAAGTATCGAGGCTGGATTCATAACTTCTACTTCAAATTACCAACTCTAAGAGTCCCCAACATTTCACTTTTACAAACTTTTCAGTCACTTTTCCCACGATCTATTGAACAGAGTAATTATCCTCCGTAGCATCAATCAGGACAATTCTCCCGCCAGCCAAGGGTAAATAGTAGGACAGACTAGGTTCTTCAGCCTTGGTTAGGCAACTAGTCTAGGAGGAGGAAAACTCTGAATTCAAACCTGTTAAACTCCGCTTAAAAATTGATCTTGTGTCATATCCTGCCCGAGCGGAGGGGTTGGTAAATAGTATCAATCAGGACAATGGGATGTTACTTGATGGTACTCATCAACTTTCTAAGTAACATGTTAACAGGTGGTACTAAATTACATTGTACCAACGGCAAATGACAATTTCTATCTTGAACTCTAACTGAATGCTGAGGACTAACTGACAGCAACTGCACTGCTATTTGTCTATAGCTAAAATGACAAGAGAATTCATGCCTTTCCAAATGTGAAGTAAATACAAACTCTTCCAGCTTGAGTTCGAACTTGGTACAGAGATTCTATTCTCCTTACTGTCAACCAATAGGTCAGTTATACCTCATAAAGTACTTTTCTGTCACTCAAAGAGGCATGCAAACTATTGCAAACGTCTCGAAAAATGTCGCCTCAGTCAATCTTATAACTCGGCGTTCATTTCTTTCAAAATGTTCAGAGAATGAATGAATATTTACTCTGGTTAAAAACGCTATCAGATATTAGAAGAGTTCTATGCTAAATAATGGCCGAATCATGCCTCAATGCAAAAATACGATAATATGGTATAATGGCTCTGGATTTGCCAAAAGGGGATTTATATCAGAACTGTACATTAAAACTTAGTCTTCAAAGCAATGAATGCAACAACTCGACACAAGAAACGCCATAAGTCTCCTTGTTTGTTAGTTTGTTTGTTTGATTTTTTTTTCTTTTAGCGGGGTGGTAGTGGTGATGTTTTCTTTTTAATTGAAAGTGTTCACTTTAGACAAAAAAATGACACTATGAAATTTCTACATATGAATTTGAAATGTTAACATATAATCACTTTATCGGCTGAATTTGTAGTATCTTTATTTCCACACATTTGGTCAACAAGGATAACAGAAAAGTTCTCTGTCTAACCAATAAGTGAATGTATTAATTGATTTAACTAGACGATTGCTGTAGGATAAATATATTAAAAAAGCATCTACGTTTGATTGCTTAATCCTCTTCTTTCGTACAAAGAACCACATATCAAATTTTATTTTTCAAGAACGTCTCCCGATTTCAATTCATGGCATCAATCTTTTAGTCTTAAGTCGTTTATTTTCTTGATAAATTTTGCATCAGTTTTTAAAAAGATAGATAGATAGATAGATAGATAGGAAGAGACTGAGATAGATAGATAGATAGATAGATAGATAGATAGATAGATAGATAGATAGATAGATAGATAGATAGATAGATAGATAGATAGCGGTAAGTTTAATCGAGGACAATATCATGATACTTAATGAACCAATAAGGTTGTAATAATCTGCACATCATGTTTTCTTTCTATTTCTCAAAGACTTTCAGATTATTGTACATAATACCGAACTTATCAATGACAGCTGGAAAATTTAAAGCAATGACCGAAATTTTCAAAGAAATGCCTTAAAATCTAAATTAAATATTTACTCCTAACGTTTTTAATGTCAATCGTTTATTGATTTTGTTTCGTTTTGTAAAATATCTAAACGTATTTTCCCTCCTTAGTATTCTACAAAAACTGTAATGTTCTTGTTTATTTAACTTTTTGTTAATTGTGACATTATAATTATCAAAAATATCAATAAATAAATTGAATATTCAGATGAGTTCATCCTTTATACT